>BQNB010001280.1:97352-109852 GCA_026074375.1 Tanacetum coccineum
GGGTTCGTCTATCATTGATTACCCTTTGTTGTTAATACATAAAGTTAGTGAGGTTATTTTTGAGGTCATATCGTGGTTGATTTGTTTCGACCCAGTATCAGTGGTGGGACTTTCATGTTTTGTTTTGCTTTAGTTCTTGATAAGGTTTAAGCTTTAGATTGGTGGGGTTTGTGCTTTGTCAGTTGCTGTGGTTTGCGCTTTGTTCCATTTTTTGTCTATTGTTGCTAAGGCTCTTGAACAAGTCTGCTACAGGTCTTCGCTGGTCCTATTGTTTGCTGCTGTAGTTTCGCCTTAGGTTTTCGGGGCCGTTGCATGGGTGTTTGATTGTTTAGGCTGTGGTTCTTTCGCCTGTTTGGTTGGGTTTGTTGAAGTACTTTCACAGCTGTGCTTGGGTTCGTTTAGGCTTTTGTTTGGGCTTAAGCAGTTTGGGGTCAGCTAAACTATGGCGTGTGTTTTGTGATTTTGGTATTGGTTGTGAGCAGCCCTGTTTGTTGTGCTTCTTCTGTTTGGATTCGAGCAATTAGGTGTCAAAAGCTTGTGGACATCTCGGATAGTTTACAGGGTGTGGTTGGTAGTTTCTGTGTTTTCTCCAAGTAGTAAGGTTCTCGGACAGTTTTTAGGGGCGTTTGGTAGTTTACTAATAGCTGCTGCCCTTTGCCTTTGTATTGTTTCGGGTTTCTTTCTTGGCTTCTGTGATTTTGGTAGAGGTTGTCCTTCTGATCTAGTCGTTGATTCTGTGGATCGCTCGTTCCTCTCGTATCTTCAAAAAACACTTTGGGCTGTTGTGCTTGGTTCTGTGTTGAGTTTATGTGTCTTTCTATTAACCAAAGGCTATGTTACTGCGGAATTCCATTGCCCTGTCGCAGGTCTCTAGTGGGTGGACGTGATGGTGGTGGTAGTGACTTACCATGTCTTATTTGATCAATAGCATCGTCTGGTGTTTGACATACGGTATTGTGATGCTCTTGCCTTTCACCAAAATTCTATTCTTACAGCTATTTGGGTGTTTTTGTGAGGGCTGGGTCCTTTTCTTTATTTTTTTCTTTCTTTTTTTAATATTTCCATTCTTTCCTTTATTTTTTCATTACTTAATGTTTTTATTATACGTCTTTGTCCTTTTTTTATTTTTCATAATTAATAGCTTCTTACTCTTAAACGGATGGGTATTTGGTTATGCGGCGTTTGTTTCAAAACTCACACTACGCGGATTAAGTGTCGTCATGGGGCTGATTTTGTATCGCCCCCCGATATCGGGGATGGTGTTGTTCGTTTTGTGATCTATGACCTTGCTAAGCCACTTGCTCCCTCTTGTTCTCAGCTCGATCATGTTGATAGCTTGTTGCTCGACCCACATGATGGTCTTACTTTGTCCCTTCTTGATAGTTTGTTTTCAAAGGGGTTGCGTACGGTCAAATTCATCCCTCCTAAGTGTCGTTTGGGTTTTTCTCGGGTATTGAAAGGAGCGCTTGATAAGGTAATTTCCAAGCCGGATGATATTTCTTGCTGGGTTAGTTTGTTAGTCTTACCTCTTTGTCTCCGCAAAACCTTTAGCCCGAGGAGTAACTTGGAGTGCAAGTCTGCTAATAAACGGCGAAACCCGCCAGGACAGAGAGTAATCACCAATGCCATTACATCGTAGGCGTGCCTGGCCGGTTAGCTTGCAGCTTGTGAGGGTGACCTTAGCCATATCTGCTCCCACCTATGACTTGATCTTGGATGGGAAGACCTTGATTTGACTGAGCGTAACATCAAGCAGTGTAAGAGGAAAATTTATGATGGCCATTATACTGCTGCTGTGAGGGTTCTTTCATCCTCGGGTGTGGCCCCCTATAACGATGCTACTCTCCAGGAATTAAAGACGAAACACCCTTTCATGTCTGCTCTATCCTTGCCAGATTCACATATTGACCACCATCCCCTCATTGCATATAAGGATGTAGTTCTGGAAGGATTCATATGTGTTTCCCGGAGGTTCGTCGTATGTGGACGCGATAGATTGGGCATTGCTACTTTGTTTTTTTTGTTTTTTTAGTTTTTTCTCTATAGTGACCCAACACCTAATGGATTGCTTAAGCGGAGTGGCTGTAGCGATTTCTGATGAGTTGGTCTCTTCTATCACCCAAGTGGTAAATCTCTTTCTTGAAGGGAAATGCCCTATGATGTTGGGTAAGTATATTGCTAGTGCCCCCTTACACTGCTTGTTAAGCCAGGTGGTGGTATTCGTCCTATAGCCGTTGGCACTATCTGGAGGCGTCTGGTCTCCAAGAGGTTGTGCTACTATGATTGGTCATTCTTTGGATGGTTATTTGGATGGTCTGCAGTTTGGTGTTGGGGTTCCAGAAGGGGGTGAGTCTATTCTTCATGTAGTTAATCGTTTGGTTGAGGATCGTGAGGATGATGTTGGTCTTTCAATGCTATTGGTGGACTTTCAAAATGCCTTCAATCTGGTAGACCGGATAGTTATGTTAGAGGAAGTCCGTTTGCGATGTCCATGCGATCTCTCGTTGGGTTAGAGTTTTGTACTCTAGGCACTGCCAGATTATACTACGGAGGAGCCACTCTTGTGCGTCATGCAAGGGGGTCTGCGCCAGGGTGACCCTCTTGGCCCTCTCTTGTTCTCCTTAGTGCTACATCCCCTGATTTGTAAGATTAGAGACTCCTTTAATCTTTGTCTCCAGGCTTGGTATCTCGACGATGCACTATTGGTGGGGTTACTTTGGTTGCTTAGGTAAAAGTTTTGGAATTAATTAGGAGGGATGGTCCGCATTGGGGCTTGATCTCAACGCCACATTCACAAAACTGAAACTTTTCTAGCCTAAGGAAGACCTTAAGAGCAGGTTGGAAGGTGTTTTCCCACCTAATATTTCTCGGCCTTTGCATGGGGTAAAGTTATTGGGTGGGCCCGTTCGTGTGGATGTTGATTTTGGTAGTGCGCTTGTCATGAAGAGAGTATCTAAAACCATTGGGCTCTTGGACGATGTTTCTAAGATTAATGATCCTCAATGTGAGTTGTTTCTCATTCGGGCGTGTGCGGGGGTTTCTAAACTATATTTTGCTATGTGCACATGCCCTCCTCGTGTCTTTGAAGCGGCTCAGCTTTCTTTTGACATGGCTCTTCGCTCTGCCTTGGAACGTATTGTCACAGCTTCTGGAACGGGGTTTGGGGACTGGCAATGAAGACTCGCCACTTTACCCTTTGCATTTGGGGCCTTGGCGTTTATTCAGCAGGTGATGTTTTGAATTATGCCTTTATTGCCTCACGTTTGTAGTCTGCAGCCTTGCAGACTAAGCTTCTTCGACATGTTGGTCTTGTTGCTTATGGTTCCACTTTTGATGACGCTCTGTGTGTTTTTAACGCCTCTATGAAGATTGACTTTTTATGTAATCCTAGTGAGATCGCTGCCCCCAAACTCATGAAGAAAATGGCAGACATATATTTCACTCGGGTTGCTAAGGATGCTGAATCTTCTTTTTCCTTATCTCCCCGCCAGATGGCCTTATGGCTATCTCAAAGGGAGGAGCATACTTCGGACTAGCTTCGTGTGGTTCTGATTTCTGGGTTGGGACAAACAATGAACGGTAAGACATATCGGTGTGTTCTGTGCTACCGGTTAGGTGTCCCCCTATTTTCTGTCTCCAAGTCGTGCTCAGCTTGTTCCAAAGTCTTTATAGGAGATGTTTATGGGGACCACGCTGTATCGTGCGCCGGTGTTATTGGTATCAAGCATCGACATAACGCGGTGCGTGATACTTTGGTCGACATATGTTTCCGGTCAGGGATTTCGGCTGGCAAAGAAGTTGACATTGGGCTTAGTGGAGATGGTGACAAAGCCTTACGTCATGCGGATATTTTAATTTATTCGTGGGATGGAGGGCTTGATGTATGTGTGGATTTGACAGGGTCCTCTCCTTTGACACAGACCGGGATGACTGATTTCGCGCCAGGTTGAGCGGTGATTGACGCTGCACAGCGTAAGCGTGGTAAGTATTTGGATAAGTGTGCAGCTATTGGATATGGTTTTCTTCCCTTTTCTTTCTCCTCCTTGGGGGAATTAGAGGCAAACGCTGTAACATTGCTCAAGCGGATCCGGAAGTTTTCCATGGTTCAAGACATTGGGGCACGTGCAGCTATTCATATTTTTAATAGGATTAGTTTTGCTATTGCTAAAGGAGTGGGGGCTCAGATAGTATCTCGGCTCCCTTCCAATTTGTTGTAATCTTTATTATTCTAATGAAGTGTTGTTTTAAAAAAAAAAAAAATAGTTTAAAATTTTCTTTTTCTACTTTGTGCATGCGCACTCGTTCTCAAACCCGCAACCGTAACCGTCAACAACAAAGCCAACCGGCTGTTGTTCAACCATTTCATTTAGAAGAACCTTTTGTTAATCCTCTATTAGTTCCGATGGCTGATAACCTGACAATGGCACAATTGCTCCAAGCACCACCGTAGTGTACGGGATGCAATTGTAATTCCCGAAACAATTGCTAAACTTTTGTTAAAGCATGTTTGATCAATTTTTTCAAAATCAAATAGTTTTTTGCGCATGATAAGAGGATCCACATGCTCACATCCGTTACTTCAATAAGATCACCTCAACAATGAGATTCCCGGATGTCCCGAGCACGTCAATTAAGCTTATGCTTTTTCTGTTTTCTCTTGAAGGTTCAGCCCGGATTTGGCTAGAAAAAGAACCTCCTCGATCGATTTTGACATGAGATGATCTTGTTTCAAAATTCATTAATCATTCTTTCCTCCTTTCAAAAACGACAAATCTTGTCACGAATTCTCCGAGATTTCAATCAATGATTTGATCGAATGCTTTATGAGGGGCTTGGATCGATTTAATGACCTTCTCTTCGAGAATTTGACCACATCACGGATTTTCTGAATTACATCAATTGGATACGTTTTACAATGCTTTGAATGCTAATGATCAAGACTCGTTGAATTCTGCTGTGGGTGGAAACTTTTTGGATAAGATGCCTCGTGAATGCTTGAGAATTATTGAAAGTAAATCCAAGGTTCGTAATTCACGAAACAAGGCAGTCGTTGCCAAAGTGAGTTCGAATTCATCTACTCCAGGAATTTCACAAGATATGTAGTTGTTTTACAACAGAGAAGTTTTGAACTTAAGAATTTGATGAAGATATATGCTTATCGACAAACAATAAGCCCATGCTCCCGCAATCGTTAAAAGCAGTCGAGCAAAGTTCGTGTATCTTGTGGAGGTGCTCATTCTTATAAATACTGTCTGCCACCGTTGCAACGTTTATCTAATGACAACATTCAAGAGTAAGTTTCACAAGCTGCTGCAAGCCACATATTTAATCAAGGAAAATTCCAATTCTAGACCTTTGATGGTTTCAAATCATTCCGATCCTAATGGTTTTCCTCCGATTCAAAACAATCAAAACCGTTTCAATCAGAATCAAGGGAATAATTTCAACCAAAATCGAGGAAACCAGTTTCAATCAAAAAAACCGTGGATGTTAACTTAAATCAAGGGCAGTTTACCAACTCTAACTAATCAACACAGTTTATCAAGCTCCTCCTCAACAAATGCAAGGCGTTTCAAAGACCGATTTTGAGAATTATGTCAAGGCTAATGATGCTGTGTTACGGAATATGAAAAATCAAGGCCAGGGTTTACAAAACCAGATGACAAATTTAACGGAAATGCTAATATTAGTCTAACTTCCAACACCGCTTCATCTTCGAATTCAGGTACTCTTCCAAGTCAAAACCGTTAAATTACCCTCGTGAGCATGTCAATTGCTATTACACGCGAAGTGGTGTAAAACTTGTGAATGGACTTCTTTCGATCTCTTTTAGTATCCTACACCCGTTGTTTCTACTCCTCTAAAGGAATCCGAACAAAACCCGGAGACGTCAATGGACAAAGTGCAAAAATCCAGTTCAGAAAATACCGCACAAGTCCCACCTCCGGAGGATCATGATTCCATTTTTATTGAAATTCCAAAACCAAATTCGTTGAAGGACAATCTTTTCGGCGTAGCTAGAAAACTGTTCTAGGCCAAATTCTCCAGAGCCATATTTCATATCAAACCTAAAATTCTATTCCCCTTGAGAGGATGAAATGAGAGAGAGAGGTACACCAGTGCTCAGCAGAGCAGGTTTTGTAATGTGCGTTGTAAACAGACTACGTTTTGAAATTGGTTTAAAAGATTGCTCTCGTCAAAATGCCAAAATTCAACAAATGGTTATGCAACGTATGAGAAACAAAGAGAAACTTGAGGAAATCGCCATCACTACGTAAATGCTGAATGTTCTTGCCATCATCTTGAACAAAGTTCCCAAGAAACTCGAAGATCAGGAAAAATTCTTATTCATGTGCTCTTACAACATAAACTTGATAGGAACTAATGCTTTAGCCGATTCCTGGAAGCTTTGCATAATCTTTTACTCATTATATCTACAAGCAACTTAGGCTTGGAGCTTTAAAGCACACCCGAATGACACTCGAGCTTGCCAATCGTTCTGTTACGCACCCAATGGGTATAGCCGAGGATGTTGTAGTTAGAGTTGATGGTTTCACTTTTCTTGCCGATTTTGTTGTGGTTAATTTTGAACCAGACCCGAGAGTGCCTATTATTTTAGGGAGACCTTTCCTTCGCACCGCAAAAGCTCTCATTGATCTATATGAGGAAAAATTAACATTGAGAGTAGGAAGCGATGAACTTGTCTTTTATGCTGATAAAATTATGAAAAGCAAGAATAAGACTATTTGGTCATCCATGTATTTATATCATTGATTTTCGAAAGATGAGCCATTTAGTGGCAGTACCACTAATCAATTCGGATGACTCTTCCTCCTAGTTCTTCTCCGGTGAAGACTAGTTGAAAATTCTTGGGAGTCACTGATGAACTCACTCTTTCTAAAAAAGTCGTTCATGAAGAAAATTTTCAAGTTTATTCAAACCCTCTTTTCGAATTTGATGATGACTTCAACTCCAGTAACGAAAATCCTTTCTTTAACGAGATTGATAAAGATGTCGAAAACAAGAAACTCCATACTGTACTTAAGATTTCGATGAGCCAGTTTTAATTAACTCACCTTTGTCCGTTCAAAGGTTGAGAGTGAACGTTCCAGAAGTCTCAGATTTTAATTTAATCCCTTTAACTTCGCATCTTTTTCTCTAATCCGATGGCTGTCCGCACCACTTAATCTTGTACTTTTATTGGTCCATTTTTGCGTTTTGCTATGAGTTGTTCTGTGGTTTAGATTAATTACGTAATTAATATAATCATTCCCAAAATAATACAAAATAATAAAAAAGTATCATATTGTTATTGTCAGACTTATAATTATTAAATTTATTAAGAAAATTGTAAAAGCCAATATGAAAATAAAATAAAGAAACAATATATTAAAAAAAAATTAAGATTTTTTTAAATCAAATTTGCAACGACGATAAAATACTTAAAAAAATATTTAACATCAAACCAACAAAAAAAAAAAATATTAATCAAGAACAATGAAGACGATATTGATGAAATCGATGCTTTTCTAGCCATGGAAGTTTCTTCTAATTTTGAGGAAGGATATTTCGATTCAGAAGGAGACGTAATTTTTCTTGAGAATCTGCTTAGTGATGATACCACCCATAATCTCGCTCCCGAAGTGATTTCCGATCATGAACCAAAACAAGATGAATCCATTCATAATACTTCAATTACTTTTTCTCCAAGGAGTGATCCTCTTCACCATGAGTTCGCCGGTGAACTTATTACACTTCCTTCGAGGATTACTAGAGAGCATGAGGATTATCTTAGTCGTATGACTTTGCTTTGTGAGATTTCAACTTCCCGGTCACAGGAAAATGTTCATGCTAATCCGAGTTCAATTATCGAGTCTCTTCCCACATCTCTTATCCCCGTTGAGGATAATGACCCCGTTCAAGAAGAGATCGATATATTCCTCGTTCCAGATGATTTAATTCCACCAGGTGTTGAGAATGATGATTCCGAAGATGAAGATATTGAGTTACCTAACAATGATCATCAAGACAACCCATCATCTCCTCGTCCTCCACCGGAACCACCGGATGTTTGCTTAAATTTTAAGCCTGCTACGGCCATGAGAAATGAAGATTTTAACCAAGGGGAAATTGTTTTATCCTTAAATGTTGAAGATGTCAATTCCTTCACATTTGTCATTTGGACTTTTCTCCCATTTTTCACCTACCCTGAGGATTCTCCTGTTATTCTCTCTCTCAGGAGTGAGGACCTCGTTTTTGACCCTGGCATCTCTACTTTTCATTTTTCTCTTAAGCCAGTTCCATTTGCTCTCCCTAAGGACGAATGAATTCAGGGATCGAGTCAAGCTATGTGACTCGGTTACCAAAAACAAAGCGCTTCGTGGGAGGCACCCCATGCTTATCCATTTTCTATTTTTCCTTTTAGTTTCTAATGTGTTGTGAGGAGGCTGGTACTCTTCCGTTCTTTTCTTTAAAGTGTGTTTGTTTGTTTTGTACTTGTTGTGTTTGCAGGATAGACCGTAAATTTTCTAAAGACTTCTCTGTTCGGTGTTTTGTCTCGGTCCACTCGGGCTTTCTGCCTTTGTTTGAAATTAGTTTGGGGAAATCCGATATCCTTTCATCTTATCGATTCACGTTTATCTTTGCATAATTAATAAATGGCTTAGATTTGCGTAGAGACCCGCCTTAAACATTGAGGACAATGATTCGTTTTAGTTTGGGGAGGGAATCTATCGATTTGATGTTGCCTGCTTATTGTTTTGTTCTCACGTATCCCGTTTTCCTACAAAAATATTTTTTCAAAAATTTTTAATTTTTAAGTTTTATTTGTAGAAAAAAAATATATATATATATATAATAAGTGTTTTTGTCACAATTTTGACTTTCTTGCTGGATAAGAATAAGAGTAAATTTTGACCCGATCGAGCGTGTTGAGCTCTAGCTTGTTATTTAACTTTTAGGCTAAGCGTTCGCTAATTCGCGAAGAACGAAAATGATAAAGTAAGATGAGTAGGATGCTCTAAACAAAGATTACTTTGGAAATCTTAAGGCTTCTGTATGTAACTTGTTTGCTTTTTCTCCCATAAGCTCATAACCAGATTAAATAATACGTTGTTTGTTTTTGGAGATTAAACTTAAATCAACAATTTTTATGTAATATATAGCAAAAATTTTAGTCTTAGTTCAAATTTATACTTGAATTTTTCAAAAAGTAGTCTTCTATAAATAAAAAAAATGATAAAATGCTAAAAAATATATAATAATAAAAGCTGTGGGTTGATAAAAGTTTACTACCTCTTGCCGGCTCACAACCGATGTGGTAGTCTTTCAAAGAAAAGCCCATAGTAAAAATAAAGATCCGAGACTGATAAAAGTTTGCTGCATCTTGTCGGCTCACAACCGATGTTGCAGCCTTCTAAAAGGTCAAGGGTTACAATTGCATAAATGTCGAGATAATTAAGTGTGAATTAATAATTGACTTCTTTTTGTTAAATTCAAATATGTTTTTGCACTTTGACTATTCTATTTTATAAGCTATGAATATCCGGGAAACCTGAGAGTTTTTGAAACCTAAGGTCCGTGAGTCCCGATACTAGTCTCTGTGGGGTGTCAAAAGCCTGGTCACTTAGCCGTAAGGTTGGGATGTGCCGAGACGAAAGTCGCTACATGGGATGATCTCGCCTTTAAACTCATTATTCTAAGGTGGAACGTAAAGCATGATATATTGCAAAAAGTTGATTCATGGTTGAAATTCGGAATAGCACACTCATTTAAGATATAATAAATGCCGGGAGTAAAAAGTTCACAAGTTGCAAATATGATTAGTGTTAGCATCCTTACTGATATTTAGCTGTGATTTTGTTTTAAGCTTGGTTTGGATAAGTAAAATGTCTTGGAGGAACGTGATTTATCCTTTTAGGGGCATTCTCGGATTCGAAATGCATCTTGTTCTATGATCCCTAATAGTTATGGAAATAACGAAGGTCAAAATTATCTCAACTATATAAAAAAAATGGAAAACGTTTTAGAAAATAGGAAATAGGGGTGTTTTATAACTTGTGATCTTTTAACTCTCTCTATAAAAATATTTGCTACTTTTCAAAGATTATTGTTTTGGGAATGTTTCGTGGTATTGGTTATATGGCCATATAATATTGCCTGAGGACACGCCATTGGCTTAGTTTGGGGGAATTTTGATTTGTGAAAAACACATATCCTAAATTTTTTTTTTTTTATATCAAAATTAAACACTGAATGATCTTAGATGTCCAAAATATGCTTGTATTTGTGTGTATTTGTTGTTTGTGGATGTGTAGGTACGGATAAGCAAAAATCACAAGAAAATGGTCAAAACCGGACAAACACGGACACGGGAACGGAAGAGCACAAAAGAAGCCGGGAATTCTAAGCCCAAAGCCCAAAACCTAAGCCCATAACCCACAAATGCTAGTCCAAGGACCAATTCTGCCAAATATCAAACCAATTACACCACACCACTTTCATAATACAAACAGAGGGACCGAATTTGCCAAAAACCCAAACTAATTCCCCTTTACCTTCTCAGTTAAAAATTTGGCGGGTGAATCAGTTTCACTGTTCATCATCTTCCCCGAAATGCCCTCTCCTCTTATCAAAGGGCAAATGCTAATTGAAGGTTAAAATGGGTAATTCAAGGATTAAGGATCAACGTAGGCAGAGTTGTGCATCATCAAACGCACCCTATTGGTCAAACCTAAGAAAGAATGACACGGTGGCAAATGAGAAAGCACAAGGAAGTGGATATTTTACACTACAAACGCTCACAAAACAAGCACACAAGGGTCACATCACGGATTGCCACGCTGGCAATCCGTGTGATTATCAAAGAGATCCAACGGCTAAAGATGATCTTCCAATCATTGAGAGAATGTATGGCAGAGATTGATAAGAGCTCAAGAGGCTAGAAGGTTCAGCTGGTTGCTATAAAAAGACTCACTCTCACACTCACAAGGGGACGTTTTTTATCTAGTTTTTTTAGCTTTTAGTTTTAGATTTTAGCTTAAATTTAGCTTATGTAATTTTCATTTAAAACTTGTGTAATTTCCTTTTCAATATTGTAATCAAGCTTTTATATTAATGAAATTGTGTTTTTGCTTTCAAACAATCTGTCAAAAGCTCTCTTACTTCACTTATAAGTTCTCAATAAGCCAAAATGTTAAGCTACAATGTCATAAGCTACTCATAAGCTCTCATAAGTCTCTAAGCTTATGATTGAGCTCAAGTTTTATCTTAATATACTTAAACTCTAAAATCATTTTTTAAACCTTTGTTATTGGTTACTTTTGGATTTTATGATGGGGAGCTATTCATGGAAGATGCTCCCTTGACTTTACTGGCTTAATACTTTAGGATAAGCCAGAGCTGTTGATAAGCTCATTTGAGCATACGCTTCGGTTTAGATGAAGCCCAATGGTATGTTTCTCATTTAATGTCTTTGTTACTTATATTTTCAGAATAGGTAATTGCCTTTATTAGTGTAGTTCTACTTATGTTGCTTAATCTAATTGTTTATTTGTGCCTTATATAATGTTAATTGTTGCTTATCTATAATGTTTCTTAATCTGTTGTTAGCTTGTTAGGTATTTTGATCTTTGTTTTTCAAAATTTTGTCTTATAAATCAGTTTTTATCATTATATGAAAAGTTGTGTAGCTTTGTATTGTTCTGTGATCTAGCTTTATGTTGTTATTTCATGTTTGGTTAATTGTGGTGTAGCTATGTGTGTTTCGGTGTGTTAGCTTGGGTGGTTCTATTGGTGCTCAATTGTTGTAGCGGTATATTTGCGGGCTTTTGTGTTTTTGGTGGGGGTGAGGGGAGTTCGGTGGGGTAATGATTTTGGATTGGGTTGGGGGTGGGGGCTGGGGGTTTGGGGTTGGGGGTGGTTAAGGTGCAAGGGGGGGTTTTGGGGGGGTGGGGGTGGGGGTTGGGGTTTGGCTGGGTGGGGGGGGGGCGTGCGGTTGTGGCGGTGGAGGGTGGTGAGGGGGGGGAGGAAGGGGGGAGAGGGGGTGGGGGGGGGGCGGGCGTGAGGGAGGTGGGGAGAGTGGAGCGGGGGCGTGGGGGGGGGGGGAGGGGGGGGGGTGGAGGGTGGGTGGGGGGTGGGGGGAAGGGGGGGGGCGTTGAAGTGGGGGGGTGGGCGGTGGGGGTAGGGGCGGGGGGGGGGGCGACGGGGGGGAGGGGAGCGGTAGTGGGGGGGTGGGGTGTGAGGTGGAGGGGCCGGAGGGGCGGGGAGGGTGGAGGGGTGCCGTCGGGGGTAGGGTGGGGAGCCCGAATGGTGGAAGGGGACGGGGATGGGGAGGGCGTCGGGGGGTGGGGAGGGGGCTTGGGGAGTGGGGGGAGGGCGGGGGGTTGGGGGGGGAGGGAATGGGTAGTGGGTCGGGGGGCAGGGGGGGGTTATCGTTGTTGGGGAGAATGGGGAGGGGTGGGGGGCGGGTGGGAATGGGGGAAGGGGAGGGGTGCTGGTCA
>BQNB010001280.1:122352-142946 GCA_026074375.1 Tanacetum coccineum
TCCCAATGCTCAGCTAACAATATGATAACCTGAGAAAATACATGCAAAAACGTCAACAATAATGTTGGTGAATTCATAGGTTTAAGTAAAAGCAGTATTGAAATAGTTCAAGTAATATTTCAGTAAGAAACGTAGCGTTACAACATTTAAAAGTATTAGTTCTAAAATCCAAGTAGTGATTCAATAAATCTAGTAATGTTTAGTGTGGACCACAAGACTAAAGTAATGTAGACAAGAGAAACAAATTCACAAAGTCTAAAGGAAATATACATTATTGCCCTAAGCTCATGACACCGAACCTTAACATGTAATAAAATTTATGCCCCAAAACAGATACAGATGCTGCCAAACATCCTATGAAATACCTCAAATGTTAAATGCGTCAATGGTTATCTAGAAACCATAGCCCAGACGAGGATTGTCAATCTCGATAGATCTATCCACAACATTCCTGTTCACTACAATAGCAACTAACAGTTCATGATTGAAAAGGGGACTTAATGGCAACGGGTACTTAGGCAATAATATGATCTGCAATAGCATACAATTGAGAAACACTTGTGTCCTTTTTAAAACAAATAGTGTGTTCAAAACTCACGGTTTCATATATAGGTATTCAATGATCTCAAATCATGTAGTAAACAAATCAAGCTTTAATAAGTTCATAAGTAAGCAACCATGTATCGCATTTATTTTAGAAGTCATATAGTAAGCAAGTAAAAGCTTTAGTAAAAGTAATCATGTAACGCTTATGTAGTAGAAATCAATGAGTTTACTTGGTAAAACGAGCATGTATTCTCACCCCAAAAATAGTTATGAAAACCATTAAAAGAGAAAAGGTGGGGCTATGAACTCACCGCTAGGGCAAAGAGATCAGAAGTAGATGAATCTTCGGATGAGAGAAAAGTACGCCTAAGCACCACCTAAAAGGCGTGACGCGTCTTAGTATAATAAAAGAAGTCAATACGTAAAAATAATCACATGATCATGAGATATGTCTTCAAGATACATACGGCATTGCATTACGACTTAACCCAAGTATTTGTACTCCAAAATTGATATTCAACCTGGTCTTATAGGTAATAAAACACCTACTAAGTTTCATCCCTCAATTCTTATTTTACCTATGTGTATCTGCACGTTTTAGATTTCAAATTAAGAAGTAAAAATCCAGATTCTGGACTTACCCCGACTTCATGTATCCATAACTCCTAGCCTATAATTGATCTAAGCATGAGGATTTTACCACTAGAAATTCCCTTGAGTCTAGTTTCCAGAATATTAGGCATCGTCATCTATTTAGTTTCCAATCAATAGCAAGTGACATTTTACTCTCAACAACACAAACCAGAAAGTTTTCTGAATTTTAACTACTTACGGAAACGGCCATAATTCCTAATATATGATAGCTATAAAGGTGAATCCAAATGGAGGTGTTAGCCTAATGTGTTTACTACTGAGCCATGTTTTTATACCCAACACTTTAGTACAAAATTCTAGAATTATAACCCTTTTCCAATCGATGTTCTAGAAGTGCCTGGTTTCCGTAAAACGGCCATATCTCACTCATCCGGAGGAGATATGGCCCTAGCCAACTCGATACGTATACCTTGAACTTATTTCTACAACCCCATCAAATAATCCAGACCTTTTGAGGCCAAAGGTTTGCTGCAATTAACCCTTTTATACTGCTGGTCTGCAACAGTCTCGAGTTTTCCCACCAAACACTAATTTTGGCGTATTTCCCAAACCATTTATCCGTAAGGGTTAAAACCACCGCTCATGTTTAAGTTAAATGTTTACCTATCACCTACAGTTATGCATATTTATATGTTATAGTACAAATTTTTGGACTTTTCACCCTAAGAAGTCCGAGTCTCAGTTTTTGACTAGTTTTAGTAATTTGGCCATAACTCCCTCATCCAGAGGAGTTGATAAACCATCCAATTAGCCACATGTAGCTTATACCTATATCTATCCACCCATGTAATTTAACAGTAGGTTCCAAGCCAAAAATTATTCAGAATGACCTCGTTTTGCTACTGATATAAATCTGCCCCCCACAATCAACTTTAAAACTCACTAATTCATCAATTTTTATAACATCTAGCCCTAAGCAATGCCATAACATGTCTCATAAACATATTCCATACATCAAAAATTGTTGTTCATGATCAAACCAAAATCAAACAAACCAAGAACATGCATGCTTATAAAGAGGAAAATCAATCATATGCACTCAATGAAAGATTAAATCAATACAAAGGAGTTTAAAAAATCACTTACAAACACAATGGATTGAAATAAAGATGATTAAACATGAACCGTATGTGGGTTGTGTTCTTAGCCGCGGCAACAAACACCCTTATATATTAAACCCTAACTTTTCCAACCTCAAATCTTGTTCACAATTGCTTTACTTTAATCCATTGATAATCTTCTTGCTTTTAATTGAATTAAAACCCAAAAAATCAAGATTTTAATAAAATTTAAGAATTCAAGAATCTTGATGCATGGTGATTTTAAAGGAAAAGAGTGATGGGGATTTATATAGGAATGATGTAGGATTAATAAGAAAGTGTTTAATTGGATTTTGGTTGATGATTTTGGTGGTTCTGTGGGTTTGGTAAACGATCAGTAGGAAGAGAATGGGAGAGACATAATTTCTGTTATTGTTGGAACTGAGTTAATAAGACAGGGTCAAGGTATTTATACCAAGTCAAAGTTGCCTAATAAATTTCTAGGGGTGTTTGGTTAGGCTTATTGTTGGAGTCAACAAGGGGGAGTGTTCGGCTTCTTGTTTTGTTGGAGCTTTAACAATTTAAGAAGGGTGTTTGGTTTATATATGATATAAGGAAGGGTTTATTATTAGTTACCATAGATAAAAAAATGTATATATGGAATTTTTGGTTTTATTATTATTGTTATTTTTCTAAAACATTCATACCACAATACTTGTTTTAAAATACATTGTTAAAATATTAAAAGTGTTAAAATACTATTTTTGACACGGTTTCGGCAGAACGCAGGAAAAATCATAAAATACAAAAATAGAAATAAATTGACTTCCGGAGAAATAATATGAAAATTTTAATTTCTTAAAACGCTTAACGGATAAATATCCAAAGCACGACACGCAAATAACTACAAATGACGATTTTCACCAAATCGGCTAACAAGTAAAACACAAAAATTTTATTCAAAGCAAAAAAAAATAGTAACGGAGTCAAAATTTAATATTGACCGTAAAATACGAGTTGTTACACAAATGTTGTCTGGGAAATTTGTGACAAAATGGATTTGGAAATCTGTTGGATTTGGCCTTCCTTAGTTTTATAAGGTTTCCTGTTTCGATCTCCCATGTTGAAAAGACGAAAAAAACAAACAACAAAAAAATAAAGTGCCTAGGGTTTTGGGGAATGAAAAAACAAGAAGAAAACAAACCAAACAATTCGATCCATTGGGTATAAATAAAAAAAATCATTGATAACAGATTCATACTTTAATGCATATTTTATAATTATCATTGGTTTCAAATACTTCGTTTCTACAGAATAAATGTGTTGATGTTTTAACAAATATAATCAGTATATAGCATGTAATATAAAAATGTTAATAAGATAAAAAAAATAAAAGGTACACATATATCATGTTATTTTAAAGAGACTAATGTCAAACAAAATCAGATCGATATGGCTATACATACAAACAATTTACAGCTACCGGATTACAAAAAACCATGGTTGTTAAGATACCGATCATGATCTTAGGATCTTATGATTTTACGATACTGCAAAGAAAAAAACGATCCGGATCTTACATAGGATCTTTGCAAGCTTAAGATCTTGTAGGATCCGATCTTACTTTTGTTGAACCTCAAACTAAAAAATTACAAATTTATGGATTGTGTTTGTACAATACAAAAACAACATGTTAATCTTCTTGCACATGTCATAAGTATAATTTTTGACAACATTTTTGTGAAATATTCATATAATTTTTTGTTTATGATATATAATAATTTGTAGATTTATGTAATATTACAAAGTGTAACAACTCGTATTTTTTAGTCATTTTACGTCAATAAACTCAAAACTAATTACTTTGAAACCTCACTTGTTCACTTTTACGTGAAACCGTTAAGTTAAATCGCGTAGACTGAAAAAACAACTTTAAACGTCAACCGACATTAAACAAATATAAGTTTATGTCAAATATATGTTATATGACTTGTATGAATATAATTTATATGTCTACATAATTTATTTTACAAGTTTTACGTAAACACTTAAATCTAATCTAAAACCGAGAAGTGATCTCGCAAACTGTGAAAAACGTCTTTGAACGCACAACAAGGACTAAGTTTAATCTACATATATTTAGTACATTATCATACTCATGATCATATTATATAAATCGTATGCATTCAATTTTATAACTTTTACGTAAATCATATAAACTTGCATGATTTTACATGCATGCATGCACAACTTACCCAATACCTTCATCACCTTCTTACTAATACTTAAAATCATAAATACATTCAAAAACTTCATTTCTCTCCTCCTTTAATCACCAAAAATCAGGCCCCTCCTAAATAGGGAACCCCAACATGTGCTTTTCATATTTTTTTGGTAAAGGGTTTCCTTGGTAAAATATATTACACCAAAAAAACATTGAAGTACAAAGGATGTAGGTGATGTCCTACATCTCAGCCAGTTATCAGGCAAAAACAAACGTACCATTTGTGCTAAAAGCCAAAACAAACATAAGATTGACATGCCAATCTCATAAAATAACTATCTATATGCAAATATGACACAACCTATGAAGCAAAATAAATTGACTCACAAGAAATGCCAATAACTATAAGAAAATCATCAACAAAGTTCGCTATAAGCATTCTCATGCTCCACTTCCTCGACCGCCTTTCCCATTTCATCAAATTCCATATCATCCCTATCAAAGTAGTGAACCTTCGTTTCAGGAGAGAAAACTACGTTTCTTTTAGGAGAGTCCGCCTTCCTACCCGACCAAATACCAGTCTTCCTAGGAGTCTTCTTGGGAGGAGCCTCCATCTTCTTCTGTGTATCATCAACCAAGTCATCCATAGGTTTCTCATTATCTTCCTCAAGAGCAGAAAATGCATTAGACACCGGAATACTAGTCGTATAGTTTTGGTATTTAAGCATCTGCTGCTTAGGTAAACTATTACCTACCGTCCCCTTTTTGCTACCAAGAGGACCACGAGAATCCTTCCTTTAGACAGTTTGAAAACCATCATTAGACGTTCCTCCCTAATTCCTCAAATCAGCCATAACACGCTTAGGACATTGCATATAATCGTGACCAAAAACCAAACATGTTCCACATCTCGGGGGCTTCCATTCATATTCCACCTTAATTTTATGCATCGTGACACCATTAGCAACCGGGTTAGACACTGAAATCTCCATTGTGTCCTTATGAGCTCAATCAACCCTTATATCAACCAAAGCACGTGCATAATCCATACACCCCCAAGATTGCATACGTGTGGTGGTAGTACATGAATCTAACATAATGAGGGTGCCAAGACGAGTGGCTATAGCACTCAAACCATCTGTTATAAACGCCAAGACATGAACACCATGAAATTTGATCCACACGGGAATAGAAGTAGGTTCATCTTTTGACAACTTAGAACTTGAAGCGTACTTCCTTAAGATAAATGAAGCATTTCGAATCAGCCATGGACCATGCTCCAAAACTCCTTCCAAACCAAATGCACAGGAGAATTGAATGAAGAAGAAACCTTTTTTATCCCCCATAACTCTTTTAACACCATATTTCTTTCAAGAATTTAAAATATAACTCTCCACAACTGGAAATGCCACTTTCTTACCAAGGAAATACCCATATAGAGTATTTTCAAACCGTGCATGTACTTCTAAGACTAACGACATAGGAACTAAAACATCAGCCAATTTAGTTTGTTCCATTTCAAGAGTACGAAAATTCACCTTTATCTAACTAGACTCCTCATGAAGAACGCTAGAAAATGAAGGAGGACGAGTCTTACCATCATGTTTCTCACCAAGATTATTTCCATCTCTCTTACCCCCATCATATGTACCTAAAACAGTACTTTGACCCTCAAAACAGCAACCACAAACCCTAACTCAATACCAACGTTCGTACCGTACGTAAAAGCCATTACAGTTTACACAACCCAATATCCACAACCCAATATCCAATACACAATTCCAAACACCCTAACACAATCGTTGGATTTTAACAAAATAAAAAATAAGGGATGTGTTCTTGTAAAATACCCCCTTAAACTAAATAATGAATGGTCAATTGTATCAAGCTCTAACCAACATCAATTCATAAAGAAACTAATTCATACACAATAAATATCCAATCAATTATCCACCACCAATGAATTAAAATAATCAATTGAAACAACCCTGAAAGAGTGTTAGTGGATTCTACCCAATCAAAAATAAACCAAAACGTTAATAATTAATAGGGATAGAATTCACAACTGATTTGGGACAATGCAACAAATGATTAAACAATTAATATAAAACAAATATAGCGATTGAAGAAAAAGGAATGGAAATTAAAACTGATTTTTGTTTTTTTTCCAAGATCGCCATATGAGAGAGAGTCTAGGGGTTGTTTTTCATCTTGTAAACCACAATTTGCCTAAACCATGATAAACTTGTATCTAGGAGCCAACACAAGCCATGTACCCTCAAATTGGTAATTCCTCCTCTATTGACTACCACCTAAAACACCCAAGACCAGCCCACACAACCCCATACACACTCAACATTCATTCTTGTGTATGCTAGTCACTATTGGGAGTAAAAGAAGCTTTAAACCTTACCCTTTCTTTTTCCTATATAAAGAAACTACCTAACACTTTATTTACCACACTTTCATACACATATATCACTCCTTATTTCTCTCTAAAATCAGCAGCTAAGGGACCAAGAACAAGAGTGTTTACAAAGGGTTTGCAAGAAAGTTAGGGTTTTGGAGTATTAAACTAGGGTTTTCATTAGTTCTTGGGTTGTTCTTGCATCATTTAGCATCCATATCCATCAAACTTTGTAGGTCACATTATTTTTACTATATAATACATTATATGCATCTTATAGATGAATTATAAATTCTTAGTGTGCTTGTGTATAAGTGAAACTTGTTAAAAAGCTTGAATTATATACTCTAGAATTAAGCATATTTTTGAGTTGGCTTTATGACTTGTAACGACCACCTTAATGGAACCCATGGGTAAAAATCTTTTCATAATATCTTAATATAGCGTGTTACCTAAATTTTTGGAGGTTCCCCAAAAGATTCGGGTTCGTATTCGTTTTCAAATGTTCTTTACAAGATTAGTGCGCAAAACCGAGTCCTGAATTTATTCGACTTTATGACCTCTTTAGGTGTAGATTAGATTTTTGGTCCAGTTGAGATTTTTGTAGAGGACATATTAACTTAAACTCAGCAAGTTGGAACAACACTAGACGATAAAAATTGAGTGAGTTATGACCAAAACAAGTTTGGGTAATGTTTCTGCCTCTGGACAGCCGGACATATGTATCTTTTGAACCACTTCTGGACTCTTTAAACTATGAAACAAATTACAAAACTTATATTTTTGGAAAGATAACTTAAAAACCTTCAACCTAGGCTTTTAAAACGTAATATTTCAATAGAAAACGAGGAAGATACAACCCCGTGAAGTTGAGAAAATCCTATTTCCAGCTAACTATTTTTAGTAACTTTTTATATAAAACACTTGTAGCTTTTGTTATAAAGTATATTTGGACTTTGGAAAACCTTAGACACAAGCATATTAGGTTGTGGTATAAATTTATAAATCCAATATGTATTTAGTGCACTCATTGTTTAACTAGGTTACGGTTAGGACTCAGACTTATCACTTGCGTTATTATTTCCCCTATTGAATTGTTTGCTTGAGGTGAGTCTCATAGCCCTTATTTTACTTGTTTTGAACTATTTTGGAGGATATTACATGCTCGTTTACAAACTCTTTTACATGCTTGTTTACAAATTTGTTTTCTTGCTTGGTTACTGTGAGTGAAGCAGTAGTCACAACATACTTTTCATGATACTGTGAGTGAAGCAGTAGTTACAAAACACTTTTCATGATACTGTGAGTGAAGCAGTAGTCAAGACACACTTTTCATGATACTGTGAGTGAAGCAGTAGTCACAACATACTTTTCATGATACCGTGAGTGAAGCAGTAGTCACAAAACACTTTTCTCGATACTATGAGTGAAGCAGTAGTCACAACACACTTTTCATGATATTGTGAGTGAAACAGTAGTCAAAACACACTTTTCATGATACTGTGAGTGAAGCAGTAGTCACAACACACTTTTCATGATAGTGTGAGTGAAGCAGTAGTCACAAAACACTTTTCCCGATACTATAAGTGTGAAACGCCCCTTTTTAGACTCACAATTTTAACCATAAATAAAAACTTTTTTGCGGAAACGACTTGACCTTGTGTCTTTTTTATAAGATAACCAAAATACATAACCATTCACTTCTTATAAGTATTACTAAATGAAACTAGACTTAATTATCTTCGAAACGCTGGGTGGCACACCTTTTAACTCCTTACGGTTTGGTTTTTATGACAAACAAAATTGACCTGGAACTGCAGATATGGATACGCCATATCCATAGAATGGATATGCCGTATCCACTTTAAACCTTTAATATGCCGTATCTATACCTTGGATACGCCGTATTGAACCAACAGACCCAGAACCTACAGAAACATGTACAGAATTACCCCTTTTGACCCAAAACCTTACTTTCAGAACTCGATACTTCACAAAACATTCCAGAAACCATAAATACATTATAATACATCATTATCATAACGTTTAGGGTCCCAACGACCCTCGAAAATATTCTTTATCATTCGATGGGTGTTTTGCCAAACACCCCCTCTTTACCTATTTCACCCAAAATACTTGTACTCATAGACACAACCTCACTTTTGACCCAAGACTTAGACTTGGACAACTACAAAACATATATACAAAACATCTTTGACACTAAAACATTTAACTTGGGGCTTCAACGTGTATGAGCTCGGCATCTATACTAACTTGTTACTCATATTCAAATACTTTCCTTTTTCCAAGCTTCCAATTCTACATCTTTATTCACATGCTTAACCTTCATTGCTTTGAACCTACAAAAGATTAAACATCTAAACCGTAAGCACGAGGCTTAGTAAATAAACGGCAATAATATGACATTATACATCATTCATCGCATAAGCATCATTCTTATCAATCATTAGTCCATAAGACTACCTTTCATCAAAATAGCACATTGCACATAAACACATTACATCAAATCATACGAAATCATTACATACCTTAAATGGGTCCAATTAAACTTAACCACAACCTTGGCTAGTTTTGCCAAACTAGCCCCTAATCTATTCTTAGTCCAAGCTTTCTAACCCAAGCTCCCTAAACTTCCATTACATCATCAACATAACACACATATGATGAAATCAATATAAATTCACATTATAACCGGTTTACTTATCTTGAATCCAAGCTAAGCTTATCAAGAACACCATAATCATCCTCACTTGCTTCCTAAGTCATAATCATTATACGTTATAAATACTTATACATGTACAATTAAAGGGTTTCTAGTCATACACATGACATACCCACTTCATTATCAACTTCTATATGATCATATCATGATCATATCCCAAAATCACTATTTTACTCATAAACCATTAATTAACCTTAACCCATAATCATAAACACCTTAATACTTGATTTAGAAACCCAATTACCCAAAACCCCCAATTTGGATATAAGAATCCTAATTATAATTCATCAATTATCTTAACAATTAAGTAACTTACTTGGTATAGGATCATAGCTAGAGCTTAACCCTTTGAATTGGCACCCTTTAATCCATCACAAGATCATCTAGCTAACCCTTTCTCTTTTCCCTCTCTTTTCTAAACCGACACACACACATACACACTTATGAAGTCTTTGGAACATTTAGGATACAACTAGATACTTATTAGTTGGCACTTTGGCCAAATAACACCTTAGTTCCCTTAAGTCTACTTTTCTTATATTTTGGCCGGCTTCACCAATACGCCGTATCCATCCTCATGGATACGCCGTATCCAAGCTAGATTATCAATACTACGTATACATCCTTACCAATACGTCGTATTGGTTCTTATAGACCGACAACAACTTAGCCCCTTAGCACATTTAGACTATTAAAGTTATAACCAACTTATCTAATGGCCTTTTCGTAATTAAATACTTAAAACCTGATTTTGAGGTGTTACAAATCTACCCCCTTATTTAGATTTTATCCTCGAAATCTCTTTATCTAATACTAACCAAAATTTAGTTATACTTAACCCCTCATTCATTTTAACACTTTTAAACATGTACTCAACTAATTGCAACAACTTATATAGTTTTGTAACTCTAGCCATACTACAACACAACCAATTACTCTTGACCCGTTCTACTTCTCGCTCATTCCTATCACATTCACACTATTTCTAATGACAAACGTCATTTAGGTAACATTTTACCATTTCTATTTTATCATTTTAATAGCTTTTTCTCTATATTAATACATTCTCATTCATTTCTTTTCTAAATTTTCATCAAGAATTGCATGTTACTTAAGAAATTTCGTTACATCAACTTATCATTAGCCAACATTAGTTTATGCTCTCTTATTTATTGTGAGCATCTTGACATTCCTTTTATCGTTTTCATTATCATACTTTACCTTCATTACTTCTTTTTAGTTAATTCTCATCAAAGACTATAAGTCACTTTGAGGATTTTCAATACTTTTGTCTTCATAAATTTAAACATCACTAATACTTTCACATTTCACTTAAGGGTGCTATTACAACTTCGCGACCTCCATATCCATCACTCACATTAAATCCATGCCATAAGGCATATTATAATCTTGATTTAACTTTTATCCTTCATCCGATACTTCTAATGTCTTAGACTTGGCCTTCTTCCTAAGGTCTCTACTAAAGGTCGTACTCAACTTATTATTTTGCTTATCTTATTTCCTACAATATCTAACTACTTTTAGACTCCTATTTTCTACTTCCTTAATTCCCCTTATGTTATGCCGAGAACATATAAGCCCACTCATCTATACTTTCTTATTTACATTGAGAAGCGTCCCAATCAATGCAAATAAAGAAATATAAATTTATGGTTTGGTGATTTCCAATTTCTTTATTTAAATGAAGAGGCGTCCCAATCTATTTAAATAATGAAATTATAAACCATCCTACTCATACACTTCCGACATAACACTCGAACTTACTTAAATCTTCATTACCTTCCTTTATTCACATATCAATAACTCATTCATTCATTTCATTATTTTTTTATCGTCTTTTTTAGTCTTGGATCCAATCTCCTTAACTTTTCCCGAAGGAAACTTGGTTTTCTCCCCGTAGGGATTAGCCCATTATTCATACCCTTATGGTATTATTAACATTTATTTTATACTTTAATAAGCTTGGCCAAGCCGGATGATACCATCATGTTCATCCTTAATATTAGGCTATCCCGAAGGATACCATTACATTTCACATTGGATCCAAGCTACGTTTAATTTTATCATTCTTTACTTCTTGTCATTTACATGCTTTTCTAATCATATACTTTCCATTTCCTCTTTTTATTACCTTACGTAATTTTAGCTCACACTTTACCTTCTTTCATTTTAGTATACAAGATTCAAATGGTACTTGTTATTCTTTTGTATTTTATATACTTATACATTTCTTGTTTTCATGTCACTTCACGTTGAACTCAATATCAAATTTTATACCAATATATATCCTTTATTTCATTGAGCTCTTTCATATGCATAACCCTCATTCTCAATCATTCATTTAATATGATTAGCATCATTTAAGATTTCTAGCGCGACTCTTTTTAAACATCATTCATACTTAACCATATCATTTTTTGCATTATACTTTATTGTGTTTTCCACATTATATGATTTATCATACTTTATCCCTTTATTAGTAATTCATATAAGCGCTTTATCTCAATACAATAACTCTTCATTTGAAAACTTTCTCATAACTCAAACATCTTCTCATTATCTAGCTTATATTTACATATTTTCGTCATTACTTATTAAAATGCCGTCATATGCATTTATCTTAGCTTAAGGATTTCTTAATCTCATGTCATCATATACATACCATATGTTACTTAGACATATAATCAACATAGCATAGATCTCACATTATATAAATATATATTCCTACATTTAACATTTACTTTCATTACATAATAATTTTTACATAAACAGTCTTTTCATAACTTAAATGTTTACATATTTACTTAGCTCCTGCTTCTCCTTTTATCATGTCATCTCACATTCCTATTACATTTAGACATATAAGTAACTTTCATAGACTTACATTAACATCTTCAATTATAACTTTCCTAATAAGCGCTTAACATTCTAATCAAAATCAAAATCATATAATCAATAACCAAAACATATTTCATAACCATTAATATGTCTAAGCATCATCATTCTATTTGCCGCAAGCACTTAACTACCTTATACTAAGGGATTCGCATTCTTCGTTCATTAAACATACGACATACGCATCTACAAGTGGTCTAATTTTAGGCAACCTATAGTGGAAACCTACTTCTCTTAGACCGAAGCTCTCATACCAAGTTGAAACGCCCTTTTTCAGACTCACAATTTTGACCATAAATAAAAACTTTTTCGCGGAAATGACTTGACCTTGTGTCCTTTTTATAAGATAACCAAAATGCATAACCATTCACTTCTTATAAGTATTACTAAATGAAACTTGACTTAGTTATCTTCGAAACGCTGGGTGGTACGCCTTCTAACTCCTTACGGTTTAGTTTTTATGACTAAAACAAAATTGACTTGGAACTACAGATATGGATACGCCATATCCATAGAATGGATACGCCGTATCCACTTTAAACCTTCAATACGCCGTATCCATACCTTGGATACGCCGTATTGAACCAACAGACTCAGAACCTGCAGAAACATGTGCAGAATTACCCCTTTTGACCCAAAACCTTACTTTCAGAACTCGATACTTCACAAAACATTCCAGAAACCATAAATACATTATAATACATCATTATCATAACGTTTAGGGTCCCAACGACCCTCGACAACATTCTTTACCATTCGATGGGTGTTTTGCCAAACACCCCCTCTTTACCCATTTCACGCAAAATACTTGTACTCATAGACACAACATCACTTTTGACCCAAGACTTGGACTTGGACAACTACAAAACATATATACAAAACATCTTTGACACTAAAACATTCAACTTGGGGGTTCAACGTGTATGAGCTCGGCATCTATACTAACTTGTTACTCGTATTCCAAATACTTTCCTTTTTCCAAGCTTCCAATTCTACACCTTTATTCACATGCTTAACCTTCATTGCTTTGAACCTACAAAAAATTAAACATCTAAACCGTAAGCACGAGGCTTAGTAAATAAACGGCAATAATATGACATTATACATCATTCAGCGCATAAGCATCATTCTTATCAATCATTAGTCCATAAGACTACCTTTCATCAAAATAGCACATTACACATAAACACATTACATCAAATCATACGAAATCATTACATACCTTAAATGGGTCCAATTAAACTTAACCACAACCTTGGCTAGTTTTGCCAAACTAGCCCCTAATCTATTCGTAGTCCAAGCTTTCTAACCCAAGCTCCCTAAACTTCCATTACATCATCAACATAACACACATATGATGAAATCAATATAACTTCACATTATAACCGGTTTACTTACCTTGAATCCAAGCTAAGCTTATCAAGAACACCATCATCATCCTCACTTGCTTCCTAAGTCATAATCATCATACATTATAAATACTTATACATGTACAATTAAAGGGTTTCTAGTCATACACATGACATACCCACTTCATTATCTACTTCTATATGATTATATCATGATCATATCCCAAAATCACTATTTTACTCATAAACCATTAATTAACCTTAACCCATAATCATAAACACCTTAATACTTGATTTAGAAACCCAATTACCTAAAACCCCCAATTTGGATATAAGAATCCTAATTATAATTCATCAATTATCTTAACAATTAAGTAATTTACTTGGTATAGGATCATAGCTAGAGCTTAACCCTTTGAATTACCACCCTTTAATCCATCACAAGATCATCTAGCTAACCCTTTCTCTTTTCCCTCTCTTTTCTAAATCGATACACACACATACACACTTATGAAGTCTCTTGAACATTTAGGATACAACTAGATACTTATTAGTTGGCACTTTAGCCAAATAACACCTTAGGTCCCTTAAGTCTACTTTTCTTATATTTTGGCTGGCTTCACCAATACGCCATATCCATCCTTATGGATACGCCGTATCCAAGCTAGATTATCAATACTCCGTATACATCCTTACCAATACGCCGTATTGGTTCTTACAGACAGACAACAACTCAGTCCCTTAGCACATTTAGACTATTAAAGTCATAGTCAACTTACCTAATGGCCTTTTCGTAATTAAATACTTAAAACCCAATTTTGAGGTGTTACAAAGTGAAGAAGTAGTCACAACACACTTTTCATGATACTGTGAGTGAAGCAGTAGTCACAACATACTTTTCATGATACTATGAGTGAAGCAGCAGTCATAAAACACTTTTCATAGTACTGTGAGTGAAGCACTAGTCACAAAACTCTTTTCATGATACTGTGAGTGAAGTAGTAGTCACTAAACACTTATGGTATCTCATAAATACTTTACTTAAACCCATGAACTCACAACCTTTATGTGGACATTTTTAAGCATGTATCTCTTAGGAATAACTCGTATGGACATTTATGAAGTGCATTGGAGTCCGCATTCATCAAGACCATTTCTTATGGATTTTCTCTTGCACAAAAACATCCTCATTGTATTAAAATTATGATTTCCTTGTGATGCAAACTCATGGGACCACTTGTTAAAAACTTATTTATTTCTAATGTATCAACGAGGATACTTTTCAAATGACTCATATAGAAGTCGTTCTCTTATATCTTGTGCCTGTGTATTATGAAGCAACGCCCCCGGTTACCATTTTGCTGCCACATATTTTGAGGGTGTTACACAAAGACTGTTAAGAAAATGACATTACAGTAGAATCTTAAGATCCCGATCCGATCTGCTATCTCGATGTTACAAAGACAAAAACAATCCTGGGTAAGATCCTAATTTTGAAAACCTTGCAAAAAAACTACTCCCTCCGTCCCAAAATTATTACCCCCTACAAAAAACACAGTTTAAAAAAGTGCATTTAGTACTGCTTCATTTTTCATACTTTTTAGCAGAATAACAGTTTTACCCTTAACTAATTAATTAAAGTCTTGTTTAAAGTTTGTAAAAATAATTTCAAACAATGATAATATATTAAACTTAATCAAACTTCCCGATCTATTTTTTGTACTTGACAATTAAATTAGGACATCCCAGAAAAGAAATGTAGATTATTAATTTGGAACGGAGGGAGTATTTCTTTGGATAAAGGGTTTCCCCGGTAAATTAATTACTAAAAAATGATTCAGTATAACGGACGTGGGTGAATCCCACCTCTCAACCCGTTACATAGGCAGAAGCTAACATAGCAAGCACAACTACTCCAAAGGAGGATACGACTATAACTAGATTACGATTAACTTAAAAAATCAAAATTAATTGATGAGGTGTTATTTTATACATTTTTTTGGTTCATTTAACCCCCACAATCATGCAAATATTCTCTATTATTGCACTAAATCTTTTTCTTTTTTTGTAATTAGCATTTGGGAAGAACTTAGATGGATTACACGTGACTTAGGCTCGATTCGAGAAGAAAAAAGGCAAAAACACAAATTTCAGCTTCGTGACCACCATCCTGACGTTGTCACTAATTGTGCCTAAAAAGATGACTTTAGAGCAAGTTTTTTGACGCTTCAGTGTGTGGAGACGGCGTCACAAGATGGTCATGACGGTGTCACAACGAATCCTGACGGCGTTAAGATATGTTGGATGAAGAACCCTAAGTTGATATCGACGAGGTGACGGCGTTATAAAACACTAGTGACACTGTCACAACCCAATTCCTATATATACAAACCATTTATTTTCATAATTCGTGTATAAAACTTGGAAGAGCTATAGTGCAGACATTATAGACGATTTTTAGGGCTTTTTATGCCCCTTGTACTTATGTACTCACATGTTGGTTTAAAGATAAGTAATCCAATCTTTAATCATTCAAATATGTCTATGTGTTTGATGCTTAATTGCTTTTCTTTTCTTCTTGTTAACATGGTAGGCTAAATTTAAATATGTTTGCTTATTATTGCATGAAACTTAGTTGTGAACTCTAATTTGTTGCTTCTTGTTACTGGTGTGCACGTTAGGCATTAGAAAACTAGCTGCAAATTATTTTGTACGTGAAGACGTCTAGTGAAATCTGGTTAGAATTAGATGAAACCCTCACGTTTGGGAAAATAACTAATTAAGTATTTTATGCGCATGGTTTAACTATTGGATGGGAAGAGTGTTTTCAGGATTTGTCTGCTTAGTTGATCACGTAGGTGCGTTTCTGACCAATTCGCAATTGAATAAAGGGAATACTTACACAATACACTAACGAGGGTGACAGGGCAACGGGTTAGAGGAATAAACTAGGGAGTAATGCATGATTAAGTAAGCACGTTACTTTACATATAAGAGTTCCCGTCAATTTTACTTTTCTTGCATAATTAGGATTAGTTTAGTTTATAAACCACATCTCTTAACATATTGATTTTACTTGCTTTCATAAAAATAAAAAAATATAAAAATAATCCTTCTTCAACCTTTAAATCTTAGTAACATATAATTCGAACCTACCTCACTATTCTCATAGAGAACGATCAATCCTTTGAGTCTTGCCTATACTACACTGCAACGACTAGGTACTCTGCCTAGGAGGATTGAAATTTTTTTATGGTTTGCAATTCACCGCATCATTAATCTATTTCTTCTTCCGAACAAAGATCGTGATATCTAAATTATCACAAATAGCCTGAAGGTTCCCAGACATATCATGAGTTTCATAAAGATCATCATCATAAGGGTCGCAATCATTATCCCGTTTTGTTGACCTTCATTGTTCCAACAAGCTATTAGTACCATATCCAATCTCAGTGTCATGTTTTAAACCTGTTGATGCCATAAAAACTGCATGATCATCGACCACATCTTCCACTTTACTATCACTATCCACAATTTTTGTAGATACAACCTTAGGTTATGGCTTCCCGTCACCATTCAATGATTTGTTTTTCTATTTTATCAATTCTTTCAACTATAGGAGTAGTACAAGTACTACTAGATGCCACATCAAAAAATCCATACTCAGTCGGAAACACATCACAATTAGGCACCTTCCTATCCGACTTTGAATGCCCCCCATTTGTACCCAAGTCATCATATTTTTCAATCGAATTAAGAACATTAAATGGGTTTGAATTACTAACTCTTTACTAGCTATCATAACTTTTTTTACCACTAGAGCTGGCATTATTCGTATTAGAAACATGTCTATAAACTTGTTTAATTGGTTTAAAAGCCACCTTTGTACCAACATGAACACCTTTAGCAGCGTGTCTAGGATTCTTTAAGTTCTTCTCCACATTTGAGACGATATTCTTAGGACACTCATCTAGAACATGACCAAATACCTTGCAACTCGAACACCTTGGAGCTTTTCACTCATACTTAACACGAATAGTACACATATAGAACCCCTCACCAACATGTTTAGGCATAGCCACCATGATAGTATCTTTCAACTCCACATCGGCTCGAAGCTTAATCATTTCTCAAGCATAACTTGACCTACCCCATAATTGCATGCACATGTCACATGTATTAGATTTAAGCATCAAGGGATTACCAAGTTTATTAGCAATGACACTCAATCCATCCTCACTAAATGCCGTCATAGGGACACCATTGAGTTAACCCAAACCGGAACATTACCAACATCTTCTTTAAATAAGTTCACATCCAAATTTCACTTTTTCAGAATAAGTGGATTATTGCCAATAAACCAAGGACCATTATCTAGCATTGCATCCAAACCATCCTTAGAGCTAAACTAGAAAAAAATAACTCGTTAGACAAGTTAAACATTGATTTCACCAGTCCATATTTACTCCAAGTGTTCCTAACATAGTTAGCAACAATGGGGCAAGCCACCCGCTTTCCCAAAAAGAAGCCATAATCCGAATTAGCAAACCATTCGGTAACAGCTCAAATAGACTCCATCAGGGCAACCACGCCAGCCTTGTTTCTTGCCGGTGTAATTAAAGTGCAGAAATTCATACTTTTCCTACTTGGTTCACTAGTAACTAATTTAGCATATGAAGTAGGCCTCGATAACATCATATCATAATTATTAGGAGTGGCAGTCAAATTAGTAACATTAATCAAAACATTACCTTCATGCGTATCATTATTATTCCCATAACCAAACGTCTTCTCAACCCTAGGACTTGTGCCAGATTGCTGTTCCACATTCAAGTGCACATTATCAGAATTACCAACAACCGTATTACCACGATCGTTACTCCTACCAAGATCATCTACTACAGAACTTTGTTTCTCAATAACGCCATTACCTCTCCCTCTCGCTTTTTGACTCAAAAACCCTTTATCCTTGCCTAAATGTTAGAAACCACACTATTAACAATCCAAACGATGGGCCAAGTACATGTACATCAAACCAACATGAGCGAGCATATTTAGAATCAAAACCCAAACGACGTAAAGCCGATTAGGGTTACCACATAATACAGAAACCTCATACTCCTATCTCAACCAAACCACCAGGAAGAATAAGAAGATCGTTGAAGTATGTAAACCTTAAAAAATGATTTGTTGTATAGAATAACTAATCGAACAATAACTGTATTTAACAACCCTAACATCAATTAAAGAACAAGAAACCTTAAAATTAACGATTAATCCCAAGGGTTAAAACTTAAACAAATAAATGATCATGTAAAGATATGTGATTAACTACGAGTGAAAATCATAAATCAAACAAGAACGGTGTATTGGAGAAGCTTAAACAAAGGTTTTCAGTCGTGTTTTTAGTGTTAAAATAGGGTCGTCAAATTCGCTTTAGGGGGGAAAGGTTTTGAAAAGGAAGTTGGATAAAAAAAACTAGGGCTGAGCAAAACCGAATAAGAACCGAACCGAACCGACAAAACCGACCGAACCGAGTGAACCGAACCGAACCGACCAACCTTCGGCTCGGTTCTCGGTTTATAGTTTTGTTTAATTTCGGTTTCGGGTCGGGTCGGGCCGAAAACCGACAAAACCGACTAAAGCCCGATTCAAACCGTGGGAATTCAAAGAGTCCAAAAGTTAGGTGAACTTGCAACTTGGCCAGTTGGGTCTAATTTTCTCCTTCATTCTTCTGTGATACGCAAAAACAAAAACCAATCTGAAAACCCTAACTTCACAAACTAAACTATGGATGACACGTCTTCTTTACCTACAAACTATGAATCATTCTCATCTCAACAAACATCTACAATGGAAGTAAGTGTTCATTAAATTCATATATTGTGCATTTTTAGTTTTTTATATAGTCATGCAATTATGGGTGCACGATATGATTTTTTGCATTCATGTTACATATTAATTTTCAGTTAAAAACTTGTCTTACATGTTGCATTTTGTTCATTGTCTTACATGTTGCATTTATATTAACGTAATTTGATCCTTTGTTTTGGTTCTATTAATTGTTGATGCAACTGTTCATTCTAATTAAAATAGTTGTTGATGCAATTCTTGACGCAACTGTTGTTTTAATGTGTTTGTTTAGGATGGTACCATAGACCTTGACGGTGTTGATTTGGGTCCTGAGCCGAACCATGACAAAGATGTTGAAAAGAATGATAAGAAACGCAAGAGGAAAGCCCCAAGTAAACCAAGGAAAACCGTTTCCGAGTGTTGGAACTACTTTGATGCAAAGTATGAACCGGATGAAGACGGGGTAATCACTAAGATGGCATATTGCAAATGGTGTCTCGCGGTTTACAAAGCCGACTCCGTTAAAAACGGTACCGGTAACTTGAATAAGCATTACGTCGATTGTAAAAAGAGCCCCGCGAATGAGGTACGTAATAAACAAAAAAACTAGCATTTAAGAAAAATTTTGGTGGGGTTAACGAGGGTGGTAGTACGAGTGGAACTTTACAAACTTGGAAATATGATGAAAAAGTGACAAAAAAGTCATTGATTAAGCTAATTATTCAAGCGGAGCTTCCATTTAAGTTTGTTGAACACCCGGCCTTCATTGAATTTTCCACGAACATGCAACCTAGATTTAATTTGCCCTCTCATTTTACTATTGCTAGGGATGTTTCAAAGTTTTATCTTGAGGAGAGGAAGG
>BQNB010001281.1:2137-72082 GCA_026074375.1 Tanacetum coccineum
GGAACCTACTGCAAGCACACATAGCAAACATAATATTTGGTCTAGAAGCAGTTAGATACATTCAAGACCCAATCATGGACCTATAAAGATGCACATCCACATCTACTGCTTCCTCATCCTTGACCAGTGGCTTATGAGTCTCAATGGGAGTACTAACAGTCTTCACACTCATAAAATCAAACTTCTTCAGGATCTCTGCAACATATTTATCCTAACTTATGAAAATACCATCTTCTTTCTGTTTGACCTATAATCCAAGAAAGAATGTGAGTTCACCCATAAAACTCATCTGGAATCTGCTCTTCATCAATGCTTCAAACTCATCACACCAAGACTTCTTTGTAGAACCAAAAATAATTTCATCCACATATACTTGTACCAGCATGATATCCTTCTTGTCCTTCTTAATAAATAGAGTCTTGTCAATGGTCCCTCTTCTATAACCACTTTCTTCCAGGAAAGCAGATAAAGTAACATACCAAGCTCTGGGAGCTTGGTGTAATCCATATAGAGCTTTTACAACCTTGTAGACCTTGTTGGGATACTTAGGATCTACAAAGCCTGGAGGTTGAGATACATAAACCTCCTCACCAATTATGCCATACAGAAAGGCACTCTTCACATCCATTTGATAAACTATGAATCCCATATAAGAAGCAAAGGCCAAAAAGATCCTAATGGCTTCAATCCTAGCCACAGGAGCAAAAACCTCATCATAGTTTATCCCTTCCTTTTGTCTATATCCATGGGCAACCAATCTTGCCTTATTTCTAACTACAACATCTCTTTCATCCTTCTTATTCCTGTAGACCAATTTAGTCCCAATTGCCTTCTTCCCAACCCATACTTTCTGAATCTTAAATTGCAGCAGCTCTTCCTGCATAGCATCAACCCAACTTTCTTCTTCAAGAGCTTCAGATATCTTTTTGGGTTCAATCTGAGAAAGGAAGCAAGCAAACAAGCAGTGCTGGAAATCCTTGTGATTATTTCTTCTCTGCTTCTGAATATAGCTTACAAGAGCATGTACTTCTAAACATTTGTTCACTTTACTCCTTGTCTCGACTGCTGATTTTGGATCTCCAAGAATTTGAGTGGTAGGATGAATAGAGTGTATCCTTGTTTTAGGAATAGGACTAACATCCACAAAGGTTTCCAAATTAGTAAAGTCAGTCACTTCACCCTCATCATCATAAGAGGCACTTGTAAATAATCCATCTTCTGGAACTTCATGAATATCCTCAAGACCAGGAATCTGAGAATCATCTTGATTAGCATACTTGGATGGATCTAGATAAGACAATCTAGCATCTCTAACATTTCCTAAAGAACTAGCAGTATTAACTGGTGTGCTACTAGTATTAATTTTGTTAGTACTGTTAGCTCTAGTAGCTCCTTCTTGAAGAAGCAAATCCTCAGTATCTTAAGCAAACTCCTTTCTAAGGGCTTCAGCTGCATCATTAGCTTCCTTTTCTTATCTTTTAAGCTTTTCAAGTTCCTCCAAAAAGATTTAATGTGCCTGTTCTATTGGTTCCTTATTTGGCTTTAAACCAGTATCTTCATTAGGCTTTTCACCTCCTTTCTTTGCTTCTGAGCTCTTGATAGTTAAAGTATAAGAAGGCCATAATGGCAGTACAAAGTGTTCTTCAGCAGGTTCAGCTTCTAATTGAGAATGTCCTACATCAAAATTATCTTGTGTACCTGCACTATCATATGCTTCTTTTGGACCTGCAATTTTGTTAGATTTATTCTCTGCAGTAACAGGCTGATAGTTTATAGAATCAGTTAAATAATCAAGATCAAACAGCCAAGTAGGTCCTTTGCCTGCAACATTAGGTTTATTTTCCAAAAAGTTTATATGCAGGTTTTCTTCAACCCTCTTGGTTTCTAAATTGTACACCCTAAAAGCCTTGCTATTTAGAGAATACCCAACTAAAAACCCTTCATCAGATTTCCTATCAAACTTGCCCAGGTGGTCAATGGTATTCAAGATGGTCACATGGAACCCAAAAGGTTTTATATAGCTTATGATTGGTATTTTACCAGTTATAAGTTCATAAGGCATCTTATTTTGAGGCTTGGTCACTAATACCCTATTAAGGACATAACAAGCAGTACTAACTGCTTCAGCCCAAAAAGTGTTAGGTAAAAATGAATCTGCTAGCATTGTTCTAGCAGCCTCAATTAGGGTCCTATTTTTCCTCTCAGCAACTCCATTTTGCTATGGAGTTCTGGCATTACAGTATTCCCTCTTGATCCCTTTTATCCCACATAATTCAATCATGTCCCTATTCCTGAATTCTGTACTATTATCACATCCAATAGTTTTAACCTTTTGATTTAATTGGTTCTCAATTTGTCTTATAAATTCCTTAAGGATTCCACTAGTTTCATCCTTAGTTCTTAGAAAGAACACCCAACTAAACCTGCTAAAATCATCAGTGATAACCAGGCAATAAGTCTTATGGTTTATGCTCCTTACAGATGTAGGTCCAAATAAGTCCATATGTAAAAGCTGTAAGGGCTGACTAATAGAGCTCACTAATTTAGCCTTGCAAGAGGCCTTGTGTTGCTTTCCTTTCTGACAAGCAACACAGGTGTGGTCATTTTGAAAAATCTTGGAAGGTAAACCTCTAACAAGGTTTCCCTTCACAAGTTTGTTTAAGGTTTTAAAGTTAACATGACCCAACCTTCTATGCCATTTGTTAGATTCATCACCTATAGCCTTTGCAATCAAACAAGCTAAACCTCTAGTAGGAACAATGTTCTCTATGTTGAAACTGTACATATTGTTTTGTCTAGGGACTCTAAGTAATACTTGATTTTCATCAGGAAACTTAAATTCAGGAGACAACATAAGACATTCAGTGTCTGTGAAGAGAACCTTGTTCTTCTTGTCACGCATATGTGACACGGAAAAGAGATTGAAATACTATAGTTCTTTCACAAAGGACACATCCTCAAAATCTAACTTTCCAGTTTTTATTTTACCCCTACTAGTTATGTAACGTTTACTACCTCCAAAAGCAACAGGGCCACCATTATAGCCTTGATAATCAACAAGGTAGGCCTTGTTTCCAGTCATGTGCCTGGAATCCCTTTGTTCTTTAAACCTTTATGTGGATCTTCCTGCACATCAAATAATAGAAGTTAGTTTCTCTTAGGGACCCAAGCCATTTTTGGCTTGGGTCTGCCTAGTGGATCTTCAAAATTAACACATTTTCTAAAGTTTGATCCACCATTGTATTCGGAGAATTTATTCATATAATGCCTTTTTGGTCTCCAAATACAATCTGCTGAGGGCTTAACAACAGTTTCCCTTATGCCCCCAACAGCACTAACTGCTTTGTTTCCAGCAATATTAACCTTTTGATTTGAAAAATTAGTTCTTGGTGCTGTTGTTCTATTAAATGGCCTTTTGATAGGTGAATGAGTTTTTTGAAAAATATTTCTTGGTCTAACATCATTCACAATGGATCTAACAGCATTAACTTTCCTCGCAGTATAAAATTATATTAACTTTTTAATACTTAAATAGTTACAATACCCATGTATGCACGAGTTTTACATATTTTTTTCATTATGTGTTAATACCGATTAATATTTTATATATAGATTTTTATTGCACAAAGAATTTGACTTTGTTTAACTGAAATTTTAGTTATCGTGTTCTAGACATTATGTGTGTTTAATAGCACATAACGACCTTGAAAAAATATGTGTCATCGTAATATGTAGAATCCTATCTATTTATTTTTATCTCATACTAACGTGTGAAGTCGCGCCTTTATTTTTGATATTTATATGCATGCTAATAATAATTTACGACGATTTTTAAACCTGAAGGCGGGTTAAACTTATAAAGAGGAATATCATTATTTTAAATGAGGGTAGTTTAAAAAAAATACTTTTTATGGATATACTTACTTAATATCATAAACAATAATAATATGATTCGCTCGTATATATACAATCTCGTGTATTCATTTACATGTTATAGTAACTCGTGTTTTTCTTTTTTATATTTATAATTTCGTGCAAATACATTAGTTTAATATATATTAAATTATTAATATATATAAAAATAACATATTGTTGTATTTTTTATAAAGTATAAAGAATATGGGTATTTAATAAGTTTATAAAGTTACTAAAAAACATGAAAATCTATAACTATATATTATTAGAATGTAACAATTACATCTTTATTAATTACCTTCTCCCTTGTTTAGTTTTTTTTTACAAAATTGACATATATGTTTTTCTAGCACATTTTACAAATTTGATTAAAATTTAATATTTTGACCGAATTGAAATTTCATTTTGAATTATATTAGCCAATCGCATTGCTTGATTGCTAAGTGTCAAAATAGAAATCGACAATAATTCGTGCTTTTATTTTGATATTTATAATCATGTGCATGCATATATGTTGTGTTTTTAAAATAACATATATGTTTTATTATTATAACATTATATATGTTGTATTTTAAAAATATAAAGTATAGGAGTATAAAGTCCAAGGGCGTATTTGTTTATTTTTAAAGTTATTTAAATACATGGAAAACTTATAAGTTTACAGTTAAGTGCATATAAGTTATTTCAAATTCAACCACTAATGTTTTAAAGTTTTTTTTATCACATTTTTGACACATATATTTTTTTGGTGGTTTTTTCATTCCACATGGTTCTTTTCAATTTTGATCAAATTGGATTCAATTTTTACTTTTAATTAACCAATTAGATCGCACGATTTTGCCTATGTGTCAAAATCAAACGACATGATTGATAAAAAAAGATCTACAAGATTGTTTTGCCTAAAAACTCCGAAATTATGTAATTCTTTTATTATATAAAAAAATGTTTTGTGTAGGATACAACCAAATTTTAGTTAATTCGCTAAAAATACAAAATATTACATTAAAGGATTCAAACTAATTGTGTCTAAGATCTTTTGGTTTTATCAAGGCATTTGTTATGTGTAATTTTAGAATGAGAAATGCTAGACTATGGAGAGTAAAAGTTTAAAAAGAGAAAACTTCATGCAATGTGATTGGTGTATCTCACATGCCACATGTGTGTGTGAACTTTTGTTTATAAAAATGGTGTGAGCCTAGTATTGCTTTTTTAAAATTGACATTTTAACTAGTTTTTTTTTTTTAGAACGGCAACTTTATTAAAAACCACTAGCAAGAAGCTAGAAAATTACAAGACATTTTAACTAGTAGTTAGTAAACATAAAATATATAATTGGTGTATTCATTTGCACAAACCATTTTGACCTTTTTGGTTGATCTTACTCAAAAAAATGTCTAACAATTTCGATCAAACAAATCAATGAGTCACAAAACTTGGATGTTAGTAACTAGAAAATATTTACAACAAGCATACACATAATTAAACGAAAATCACCCGAGGGGCCAAAATGTAGTCTTTGTAGGCTTTTTTTATAGGATCAAACTCTTACAATTATTTACTTAATGTTATTTTTCAAATGTATAATACATACAGGCATATAATTCTTGCATGCATAAAACTTCTCTGCATCAACCTTTATTTCTTCAAGAAAAAGAATAATACAAAAACACTTCATTTGAGTTGAATCACAAATCTTGGAAGAAATTTTATAAAACATCAACTTATGAGCCATTAGGAAATCATTGTGCTATTAGTTAAAATATATTTACACAGTCAAAGTTAGTGGGTGAACATAAAATGAAGCATAAGAGGGAGGGGTATGGTGGCGAAGCTAGCTCGCCACTCCGACGTGGCTTCGCCACTTGGCTCGCCACCATACCGACGAAGCTCGCCACTTGCAAAAATAAAGCACACTCGCCAGTTCTACGACGAAGCAACAAGACAAAAGATATATACGTTGTAAATTAGCCGTTGCTATTTAAAAAAAAACATTTACACTATAAATACTACATCATTTTATCAAATTTTATACAACTATCATTTCAAAACACTACATCTTACAAATAATAAACATAATTAGTGATTACAAAAGTGATTTTAGAAGATCAAAAGTATGCGTTAACCGAGTTTGACAAAGAAAGTTATATTTGTCCCCAACCAAATATATTAAGGACAGTACGTAGTATATGTAAGATGAGTGATAGGTATTTGATTCTATATCCATGCCCACCCAGTGTTAGCATTTGATTTTCACTTAACTTCTGGAAATTGAGCGGTGGTATCTTTGTGTCACTTACAAAATAACCATTATTTCAGGTACAAAATCATACGAGTGGTAGTCTCGTAGTCAAAATGCTCAAACATGAATACCACGAAGTTCTTAAAAAAGGGACAAACGAAAATGGAAAATTTAGTAAAGAATAACAAAATAAAATGATTTTAACAGTTATTAAGGGTAATAATGTTTCATTGCAACTCGGTAAACCATGTAAACATACATAAAGCCTCACTAAGCATACCTGGATCCACATAATCTCTTTTATGACCGTGTTGTAGTGGAAATCATTTGCTACACAAGGCGTTGCAAACGAAGCCGTTATTATTGATTGAACCAAAACGTGTATTGGTCACTCAGTTTCTGCGTTATGGGGGAAAAAGTTTTTTTTATTACATGAATATTTATTACGTCTTGTGATATATTGTACATTAAAGAATTTATTTTTAGCTTAAATACACCTGTATATTGTTGTTTATATTATTGTGTTTCCTGATGATTGGTTTTTAAAACTGGATTAATCACATGAAAGCTAATGATTCTTAAATTTTTTCATATATAAATGGATAGTGTTTGGCGCACGCTTATGGAAGCTTTTATGAGCCATAAGCTTCCATAAGCTCAAGTCAATTAAAACATGCTTATGGAGGCTTATAGTTAGTTAAATTACCTAGACACCACCTAAAATATCACAGATTATCGAGAAGAAAAGAAAAGCTTAAATTATATCTAAATTTTAATTTGATGTATTTTTATGCGATTTTGAATTAATAAGATTCAACTCTAACTAATTCGCCAAACAACTTTATAAAAAGATTAACTCTAGCTTTCAGCTCCAGCCTACGGTCCTAGCTCCAACCCAACATACCCAAAGTCTTAAAATTGTGTAATACACTTTTATAAAATGTGTCAGATTATAAAAAACACATTGTGAACTAATAAGGCTTTCAATGGTGAATGCGATACCCAAATTCTTAAAATTGTGTAATATATTTTTATAAAATGTGTAAGATTATAAAAAACACATTGTGAACTAATAAGGCTTTCAATGGTGCTACATTCACCGAAGATAAGGTTATCCTTCACAAAGAAAGTGAATCGATGAAGCTATTGTTTTCAAGCTCTAAGAAACCACATGCGTAGATTATGTACAGATTTTATTTTTAACTCATAAAACACGGACACCCGTTCATCTGAATGCTCCGCATGATTCAAGTAATACTAATTCCACCTTAGCAACAACTAAAAATTAAACATAATGTTCAAGAATAGTAATCGATTTGCAATTTACCATCAATGTCTTCAAAGCAGCAGCAAAGTAATTAATTTGTTAATTGTATGAGTAGATAATAGCCTCCCTAACTATCTCTTTGTTGTAGGACATAGTTAAGAGCCTAAATCAACTTTCATCACGATGCATACATAAAGGCCATGCCAGAATATTATTATAATAAATCAACTTATGTTACATTTTTTTTTTGTCTCATATTACACACGGACATAAATGAAATTGATTGGAACTACAAAAAGCAATGGTCTGGAACATACATTTCATGACCCTCGGCTAAAGAGTCGAATATTACACACGGGCATAAATGAAATTGATTGGAGCCACAAAAAGCAATGGCCTGGAACATACCTTTCATGACCCTCGGCTAAAGAGTCGAATATCTCCTCACTGGACATAGCAATTATATAACGTCTAAGAAAATTATAAGAAAATCATCATGTCACTCAATTTAACATTAAAACAAAATATTTTAGCCATAAGCTTTTCGAAGATTCAGCCAAACATACATCTCAAAAAGTTTGATGGCTTCTTGATAAGCGTAAAAATGTCTTTTATTAAGGTTCCTAATAAATGATTTTATGCTAAAGCCTTATGCTTTTGGAATGAGCTATGCCGAATACCCCCTAAATAACCTGATAAATGTAAGCAAATTGGCTTTAAAAAGCGCATAACTTAGTAGTATCACAATGCAATTTTTCAAATAAGTTTGCCCAGACACCCATAATATTCTTAACTTTATCAGTTCACAAAAGTGAGTCAATTTGAGCTTGAAATTATTGAAAATAATAATAGAATGATTGAATGCACCTGAATCGCCTTTATGAGCAGAAGCACAAGCCTCTTAATTAGAGTAACCTGCGCATGCGCCTGAATAACAACATTTCATTAGAGAATGTACAATAAGATTCTGTTAACATATATAACACATGATAACTCTATATAAAAATGAATTAGAGTGATATTTAGAAGCCATAGCAACCCAGGCCTTTTTCGACCATTCGCCTCAATTACCTGTTTCAAATCATTATCTAACCCGGACACCAATTTTTTAGACCCCAAACTGATAACTTTATGATATTATTTATATAGAAACTAAACAATATGCAACTCCTATGGGTGCAGAGTGCTGGTTTCACAATTTTTCTTACCTCTAGAAATTGAGAAAAACATTAGTTGGAATCGTGTCCCAAAAGCTTTAGGATTACTTTCCTATTTAGTCATTATCCTATTTTTGGACTATAGGATTTCATTCCTATTTGGGATAAAATAGTAATTAGTCATTATCCTATTTTTGGAATAGATGATGACTACCTAATTATTAGGGAGTGGATCCTAGTTTTTCCTAGGCTTACTTCTCTACATATAGAGCTCTTTTACATTCTCTTCCATAACACAAACACATACACATACATACGATCCTTCACCTCCATAATAGTTAATCTCTATTTAAGAGTTCTCGTGAGAATATTTAGTTCTCTTTTACATACTTCAACTGGCCTATATACCATTGAAAGTTTGTACTCTTGTTTTTGATATAGTGGATTTTGTGGTCGTCGCCCGTGGTTTTTTCTCCCATTAAATTGGGGGTTTCCACGTAAATCGATTGTGTTTATTTGCTATTATCGTAACTTTGTTTGGTTGATTATTGTTTTGGTTTAATCTTCGCTTCCGTACACGCTCCAGTATATTGGCCCCCCTAAAATGAATACCTTATATAATGGCCCTCCAACAAAACTGTTCAAGTTCTTTCCCTACCACATTGTGTCTATATTATTTGGAAAGTTCATATGCAAGCGGTATTAACGCATCATGGGTACAAGAAGGCCCTTAGGGGTATAGCACACAAGCCACAAATATGTCAGATGAAGATTGGCTTGAATTAGACGAGAAGGCTTTAGCTACGATCCAACTTTTTCTAACTCGAGAAGTTCTCCGGGAGGTTATACATGAGACCACCGCAGCTGGTTTATGGCTCAAGTTAGAATCTCTTTACTTGACAAAGAGTCTTGCGAATAAGCTTTGGTTGAAGGATCGTCTTTACACTTTTCGTATGAAACCAAGGTACATCTGTTCAAGATCATCTTGATGAATTTAATACTATTCTCATTGATTTAGAGAATCTAGATGTAGACATTGATGATGAGGAACCCACTGGTTATTTCTTTACAGGTTATTTCTTTACAGGTTATTTCTTTACCTGCTTCTTACAAACACTTTAAAGAAATCATGTTGTATGGCAACCGTGAAACACTATCGTTTGATGATGTTAAATCTGCTTTGTTGTCCAAAACAAAAGTATGATGATGATGTGGAGCCAGAAAGTAGTGAAGGGCTGGTTGCAAGAGGCCAAAGTTCGGACCGAGGTAAGAGTAGCAATAAAAATAAAGAACATCGATCACGATCTCGTGGAAAATATTCAAATAAGAGTTGAAAATATTGCAAGAAACTTGATCACATTGTCTCTGATTGCTACAAGTTAAAGAACAAACTGGAAAGAGAAGGTAAAGGGAATAACGAAAAGAAACCTGAAAAAGCCGCTGAGGTAGCCATTGCCAAAGGCGATTCTGATGGTGATGTCTACTTGGCCATTGACACCAAAAAATCTAAAGATGAGTTGATAGTTGACTCTGGTTGTACCTTCCACATGATTCCTCATCAAAGTTGGTTTACCACTTATGAATCCTTTAATGGTGGTAATGTATATATGGGGAATCATTCTATTTGTCCTGTTATTAGGAAGGGAAACATTCAAGTTAAGATGCATGACGGTGTTGTTAGGACCATTACGAGGGTTCGACAAGTTCCAGATTTAAAAAGAAATCTTGATTCTCTTAGCACTCTTAGGCTAATTAGTTTATGTAATGTACTTTATGTTGAAGGTGGAGTCATGAAAATATTCCAAGGGAGCTTTGGTGATGATGAGTGCCATTCAATCAGTGGATTAATATGTTCCTACAAGGTACCGTAGTATACGGTACTGCTGGAGTTGCTACATCAAAGGCAAGCCTCGATGATTCCAAGCTTTGGCATTATCGCTTAGGTCACATGGGTGAGAAAGGTATGAAGTACCTTGCCAAGAAAGGTCTTATTAAAGTTTCATGCAACCTGGAGTTTTGTGAACATTGTGTGTTTGGCAAACAGAAAAAGGTAAGTTTTTCTCCTGGTATTCATAGAACGAGGGATGCTCTTGACTACATTCATTCTGATCTATGGGGGCCATCCCCTGTTACGTCTCGAGGAGGTAAACGATATATGTTGACTATTATCGATGACTTTTCTCGTAAAGTTTGGGTTTTTTTCTTAAAGCACAAAGATGAGGTGTTTCCCACTTTTAAGGAGTGGAAAGTGCTGATTGAAAACCAAACAGGAAAGAAGATCAAGAAGTTGAGGACCGACAATGGTCTTGAGTTTTGTGGAGAAAGTTTTAATGACTTATACTGAAAGTATGGCATTGCACGACACCACACACTTGTTAGGACACCGCAGCAAAACGCGTTTGCCAGAAAAGAATGAATAGGACTATAATGGAGAAAGTGTGATGTATGCTTTCCCATGCCAATTTGGATAAGGGTTTTTGGGTTGAAGCTGCAACAACCACAACATATTTAATAAACCGTTCTCCTCACAGATCTCTTGATGGCAATATTCCAAAATACTATTGACCCAGGCAATTCAGTGGATTATACTAATCTTAGAGTTTTTAGATGTCCTGTTTATTTACATGTTAAAATAGGGAAAACTAGTTTCCTCGTGCTGTTAAATGCATTTTCTTAGTTAATGGTTCCAGGGTTTAAAGGGTTATTCGTTTTGTTGCCCGATCTAAGTAATCATAATATTTTTATAGTGGAGACGTAACTTTTAATGAAGATGTTATCATCAATTCTGGTAAGATTTTGTTTCCACCTCATAACTGACCGATAATAATCATACAGAAGGTAAGATGGAGTTTGAGTTTGATGTTGAAAATAGTACACATACTCAACCTCCATTTAATGATGAACATATTGAAACCTAAGATGATGGCAACATGCCTACAAGTCCACCTCAGACTGAGTATCTTTTGGCTTGGGATCGTGAAAGGCGACAAGTCAATAGACCTCCAAGACTTGAGGATTATCAATGTGACTTAGTTGCTTATGCATTTGTCGCTGCAGTCCATATCAAAAAGTGTGAGGCAATCTCAAGTCCCAAATGTGATAAATAGGTTATGGCAATGGAAGAGGAGGTTGAAAGTTTGCACAAAAATAAAACATGGGAGCTGGTGAAACTTCCTAAGGAGAAACGTGTGATAAGCTGCAAGGGGTTATTCAATGTTAAAGATGGTATACCCGGGGTTGAAAGCAAGCGGTACAAAGCTCGGTATGTAGTTCGTGGGTTTGATCAACGCAAGGGTATTGATTTCAATGAGGTGTTCTCCCCTATTGTTCGTCATACTTCTATTAGAGTTTTACTTTCTGTTGTTGCTCTACAAGATTTAGAGCTGAAACAACTCGACGTAAAAACAGCATTCCTTCATGGTCATCTTGAGGAAGAAATTTAGGTTGAGCAACCCGAAGGTTTTAAAGTTCCTAGAAAGGAGGACCATGTGTGCAAATTAAAAAAATTGCTCTACGGCCTAAAGCAATCTCCTCGAAAATGGTATAAAAGGTTTGATTCCTTTATGATTGGTCATGGCTATGATCGTTTTAGTTATGATGAGTGCGTTTATCTCCGAAAATTTCCAGATGGATCTTTCCTTTATTTGGTACTTTACGTGGATGACATGTTAATTGCTGCACGTAATAAAGATCAGATTAGGGAGTTAATAGATCAACTTAGTAAAAAATTTGATATGAAAGATTTGGGAGCTGCTAAAAGGATTTTAGGCATGGAAATTCGAAGAGATCGAAAAATGGGTAAACTTACTCTACACAGACCGATTACATTTCAAAAGTTCTCAAGAAGTTTAACATGAGCAGTTGCAAACCCGTTCCTACTGCGTTAGCACCACATTTTAAGTTATCGTCTCATGAATGTCCAAAGTCCGAGGAAGATATGTCTCGTGTTCTATATCCGAGTGCGGTAGGCAGTTTAATGTACGCCATGGTCTGTACTCGTCCCGATTTGGCCCATGCCGCTAGTGTAGTGAGTAGATACATGCATAATCCAGGTAAAATACATTGGGAAGCTGTTAAATGTATCCTTCGCTACTTGAAAGGCACTAGTAATATTGGATTATCTTTTGAGAAAAGTCGTGCTAGTCCAAACGGAGTTTTAGGCTATGTTGATTCTGATTATGCGGGTGACCTCGATGCAAGGAAGTCTCTTTCCTCGTATATATTTTCTCATTGTGGTTCTGCTATCAGTTGGTATTTGTCTTTGCAAGCTATCACAGCTTTGTCAACCACCGAGGCAGAATATATCTCTTCTACCGAGGGAGTAAAGGAGGCTATATGGTTTCGAGGAATGGTTAATGAATTTGGTCTACCTCAAGAGGTACTTGTTGTGTACTGTGACAATCAAAGTGCTGTGCATTGAACTAAGAACAACAAGTTTCATTCCAAGACCAAGCATATCGAAGTGAGACACCATTTTGTTCGAGACATTGTTAAAAAAGGAAAAGTTATAGTTGACAAAATACATACCAACGACAACCCTGCCGATATGTTGACGAAAGTTCTCACTCCAACTAAGTTCAAACATTGTTTAGACTTAGTTGGCGTTATTGGTGTTTGATACCCTTCGGGGTGCGGTGATGACAACTATGAAGAGTTATGGCTTTTGGTTCAAGGTGGAGATTGTTAGAATCGTGTCCGAAAAGCTGTAGGATTACATTCCTATTTAGTCATTATCCTATTTTTGGACTATAGAATTTTATTCCTATTTGGGATAAAGTATTAATTAGTCATTATCCTATTTTTGGAATTGATGATGACTACCTAATTATTAGGGATTGGATCCTAGTTTTTCCTAGGGTTACTTCTCTATATATACAGCCCTTTTACATTCTCTTCCATAACACAAACACATACACATACATACGATCCTTCACCTCCATAATAGTTCATCCCTATTTAAGAGTTCTTGTGAGAATATTTAGTTCTCTTTTACATACTTCAACTGGCCTATATACCATTGAAGGTTTGTACTCTTGTTTTTTATATAGTGGATTTTTTGGTCGTCGCCCGTGGTTTTTTCTCCCATTAAATTAGGGGTATCCACGTAAATCGTTTGTGTTTTTTATTTGCTATTATCGTAACTTTGTTTGGTTGATTATTGTTTTGATTTAATCTTCGCTTCCGTACACGCTCCAAATTCCCTACAACATTAATCAATACGTTAACAAAAAAAAATAGGCAGTCAAAACTTAACACGCTAATTTTCCTCTTATGATTAATAAATGATTTTATTCTCTAAATGATTTAGGAACATGATTATTGTGCACTGTGAGGGTCTGTAATAAAACTTGCACACTTTAAGATCTAAGATGCATAACAAAAAAGTAATAGCTTTAAATGATAAGAGTCAAATAGGTTGATAAGGTCATATTTTACGTGCATGAAAACTCCTAAATAATTTTAGTAAAACTATATATTATTAACGAAAATCATATTCCTTTTTTTTATTGAATGTTTATTAGATAAAAAACTAATATTAAAAGCCTTATGGCTGTTTAGGATTGTGTACAGGTGCTATTTGGGATTGTGTTTTCTAAAGTGCTAATTAGCTTATTGCGTTTTTTAGTTGATCATAGTAAGCACGTTTGAGTGTTTGGGGACGGAAACAACATGTCCTTATTTGATCAGTTTGTCTTGGAATGAGCACTTCTTTATAAGCATCTTAAAGCTTTTCTTAGTACAAAAATAAGCTGAAAAAATGCAATCTCAAACACCTTACAAACTTATTAGCATATTATTTTGATGTTTATAAAACATCTCTAAAAAAAGTATTGATTCGAACACGAATTTTTAACCTTTTAAAGTAAGGCTGGTGCTTAAAGTGACTAACTTACGACAGCATGAATTAATTCACTAAAGTTTATTTACACTTATCTAAATCTTCAATTTACTAAACTAAACATGGTGGATAAAATAGACTAGATGAGTCAGATTTGAAACAATTAACCTTAATTAAACCTATAATAACACAATTACCTGTTTCAAATCATTATCTAACCCAGACACCAATTTTTTAGACCCCAAACTGATAACTTTATGATATTATTAATATAGAAACTAAAGAATATGCAACTCCTATGGGCGCAGAGTGTTGGTTTACAATTTTTCTTACCTCTAGAAGGATTTAATTTGCTTGGGATTAGTGCTTTGAGTGCACAGAAGTTTGTGTGTTATGTGAGGATCTCGTGTTTTCTAAGAAAATTAGATTTGTAATCTCAAATTCTCAACTTTGGAAAAATAGCATTCTAGCGTTTTTTATTTTTTTAATATGTGATAATAAAAACTTTTTTTTAATTTGTAATACAAATTAGGAAATAATTAAGTTTAATTATCTACAAAACAAAAAAAATGAAAATCTAAATTAAAAAATACAACTAAATAAAGTATGATTTCGTTGGGTGTAAACATGAGAAAAAACTGTCATTTCGTTTGGGTCGTAACACTTCGGAAAGGTTAGCACGATCAGCATAGTTTCAACTTTGGAATCACGAGCACCTACCAAGTCCCTCGCACCACTAACTCCTTGTCCAACCCTAAAGGTAGAAAAACTTCGTGGTATTCATGTTTAAGCATTTCGGCTACTGGGCTACGAGGAGTGTAGTATTCGTATGATTTTGTAATGGTTAGTTGCAAAAATAATTGGTTATTTTGGGATTTTTTTAGGGACGCAAAGATACAACCGTTTAGTTTCCAGAAGTAAAGTGAAAAGCAAATGCTAATACTGAGTGGGCATGGATATAGAATCAAAACCTGTTACTCATCTTACATATAATACGTACTTTATGGTAATGAATTTATTTTGTTGATATTTAGGTTGGTTCAACCAAACGTTATATGTAAGATGAGTAACAGGTTTTTGATTATATATACATGCCCACTCAGTATTAGCATTTGCTTTTCACTTTACTTCTAAAACTGAGAGGTGGTATCTTTGCGTCACTTCGGAAATAACCATTATTTATGCTCGTGTAACCAGGTACAAAATCATACGAATGGCAGTCTTGTAGCCCCAGTAGTCGAAATGCTCAAACATGAATACTACAAAGTTCTTTTACTTTTAGGGTTGGACCAGGAGTTAGTGGTGTGAGGGACTTGGTAGGTGCTCGTGATCCACAGTGAACTATGCTGATCGTGCTACTCGGATGTGTGATGCCCGAAGAAAACTTGAATTTAGCTAATTAAATTAAGGTTGAAAAAAATACTAGTGACTACTTCCAAAAAAATGTACCCTTAATTACACCCGGTCACAAGTCGCAATAATTGTAGCTTTTAGAGCTATATAACTAATACTTCGTAATAAACGTATACATAAGAATAGTGAAGAGAGCATAATTTCGAGATTTTCAATGCTTCATATCGTTTGAGTTTTGACCCAGAAAGACTTGTAAATTAAGGTGCTTTTTTTTATTAAGAGACTCTGAATCTGAATGTGATTCGCACATTTGAATATGAATCTGATGCGTAAATGTCTGAATCTGAATAAAATGATATTGTTTGTTTTTTACTTTTTAAATGTCTGAACGATAAAAGTACAAATCAGTCTATTCTTAAAATCAATGTATTCTTAAAATCAGTTTTATTCTTACGAAACATAAACATGTTTAAAAATTATATAGAGCATTTTAGTCATAAAATTAACATAGTTGTGCAACGTGAGAATAAGATGTTTTAAAAAACATTCAAAATAAAATTAAAAATTAACTTTACAATCATAAGATTGCGAAAAATAAAATTTGATGGTATACTTAAGATTGTCAATTTACAATTAAAATACTTATTAATGAAAAATTTAAGCTCACGTACAAATTACACGGGCCACAATTTAATTTCACAAACTAGTTATATATTACTATTGTTTGAAAAACTTTAAAATGTTTAAGCATCTTCATCATTAGTATTTTGAGCATTATTTATTTAACAAAAAAAAGATTAATTTTCATCAACGAAATATCAATATTAAAAGAAGAGTAAAAAAAACATCTCACAAAACAAAGAGAAAAAACAAAACAAAAAAAAACTAAAGAAAAAAAAAGAATAAAGAGTGAAGAGACATTAAGAGGCTAAGATGTTTCAGCCTCTGACCGCGTCTGAACGAGAGAAAAAAAACACACTCTTAATGAGCCAAATGTCTAAGCGCGTCTGAATGAGTCAGATTAAGAGGCTATTAAGAAGCTCTTTATGAAAAACAAACACCACCTTAATGTTATTCTTAAAACACCCATTACTAATTAATGTAATTTTTAAAACACCCTAAAATAAAAAGTACATGTTATTATACACATTGTATAAACTAATAAAACACACAAAACTTTATAGAATTTATATGCTAATACATATAGTTTTGAAAGCTAGACTGGGCCAACGGGTTCAACCGAGAACATGAGTGGTCATCGGTTCGGCTAGCAAATAAAAGCCGTTTGAAAACGAACCGGTTAGAACCTGTAAAAATGGGTGAACCGGGACTGATCGGGGTTATTTTTCTTTTGTTTTTTCAGATTAATCACAGGGTATCTGCCGCTGCAACGCGCAGGTACCCTGCTATATTCTATAACATACACTTTTCTACTTCTCTTATTTTTTTTCTCTCCAAAAAATGAATCCGAATCAATGGAGACACATGATGAACACCACATGTATCATATAACTTCCATGTCAATGGATCATGCATATATCTTTGAATCTTCCATAGAGTATCATTTTCATCTGGTTCAAATAACCTCTTCAGTTCAACCCACAATTCTTTTGCTTTATCATCTGTATGTTCTATTGAGTTGAATCTTTCATGAACTAGACTCCATAGTTTGACTAGATCATCCCTGTAAAATTCTTAAGCATATCTTTAAAAACTTGATATACCTCTGTGTAATTTCCTACTCTGATGATTTTCCAAAACTTTATAGTGTCTTTAGAGTAGACTTCCCAGTCAATGATTGGGTACTTAGTTTGCAGAGCTTCAACATTCATTCCTTCTTCTGGAACTATAATCATCAATTGTTGTAGCTGTTCTTGAGACAGTTCATCTGCTTTTGGTTCTTCATATGATTGTTCTTGAACTGACCCCGAAGCTTCTCTAATCTTTTGTCTTTTAGTAGGCTCTTCTAAACCTTTTTGACCTGCTCTTTTTAGTCTCTTATCCTCCAACTCAGAATCCATAGGCATAAAAGATTGTACCCTCCTCATGGTAGTTTTAAAGATTTCTTTAACCTGCTCAAAGGAAAGTGACTTCAATTTTTTGATAGATTAACCTTCTTCTTGGTTCTTTATGTAAGTTGACATGTAAGCCTATTGTTGAGCAGGAGTCATTGGCTTATTTCTCTTAGCTTTAGCTCTTTGTTGAGCAAAGAACTTTTTGATTAACAAGTTCCACAAGCTTTCTTGGTAAATCTTCTTCACTATACTTTTCACCTGCTTGTAACTGTTGAACCAAATCTTCATCTGCTGCAACTCTAGCCAATATATCATCCCATTCAGCATCTGTAAAACCCTGCATTCTTTGCCTTTCTGATTCATCTAGTTCTTCTTGTATTCTCATAGCTGCTTCATAATCAAGCCTCTATTGTTCTTGTTCTTCAGTAAACTTTGCTTCTTGTTCAGCATTAAATCTGGCTTGTTTTTCCTCATGCAACTTCTGAGCTAATTCTTCATCAATACTCATTTGTATTTGAACTCTCTTTTTGATCTTCTTTGGCGGCTCAGACTCTTCCATAACAGCTTTGCCTTTATCCTTTGTTGCTACTGGTGAAGGAATATTGATTTCAACCTCTTGAGCCATACCAGCAGTACTAACCAATCTACTAGAAGTACTAACTCCAGCCATACCAGCAGTACTAACCAATCCACTGCCAGTACTAATTGTTCTTCTTCTAGTATAAGTATAAACGTTTTCAACTCCCCTTCTTATTCTAGCTGCATCAGCAAGAACCTTAGCTGCACTGAAAACTCCTAACTGCTCTTCAGGTTGATCACTAACATGTGTATCATCAAACCTCCCCTGATATGAAACATGTGGAGGAACCAATGAAATTCCAGCATCCAAATCCATATCTTCAATCAGACTCCTCCCTTGTTTGGAAGAATCCTCCTCATCTTCTTCATCATCAGAAACTACAATTTTGGCTCTCCTTCTAGCTTGGCTTGTCTTGATAGTCTTTTCTAACTTCTTCACTTTCAGGATAAGCTTGGTGTAAGCATTACCATATACCTTTTTAGTTTGCTTTAAATCTTCCTCCAAGCTTGCTACTTTTGTTGACAATTGGGTACAAGGAACCGTCAATTCATTTAGTGTCAAACTACCCTCATTACTTCTAAGTGAATGAACTTTTGGGATAGGTAAATCATGGGGAATTGGAGCAGCATGGGTTGTTTGCATAGATGGTGATGAAGTTGGTGGTTATGAGGTGGATGGAGCACTAGTAGGTATATGATTGGACTCAACTGGGATTGTTGATCCTTCACCCTCTACATTCTGACCTTAAACAAGCATTGTTTGAAACAATGGAGTGTTCACCCCAGTATATCCCTTGGAAGCTCTTCTCATATTGCTAAATAGTTTGTGAGTGAGAGTAGGAGCAATGTAAGTTCTTTTGTGGGGTAAAAGTAATCTCTTATGCTTGTTCAAAAAGATTTGTATAAATCTTGGATACATCAAAAACTTTGTTTTACTATCCAAGTTTTTCACCATGGCCTCAAAAATCAATTTAGAAAAATTAAAGGTTCTATTGGTGGCCAATCAAATGATAGCAGTTGCTATATTGCTACTAACTGTTCCCAAGCAGTTTTCTTAGGACTTAAGCAATGAAGGATGGTATGAATTAAAAATTTCCATTGAGGGGAAAAGTGTCCTTTTTGAAAAGTTAAGCTGTTAGAGTTGGACACATACCCCATAAGAGCAAGTTGCTCAAAAATTTTAGCATTAGGTAAAGTGCTAATACCATCAGAATCTTCTAGTTTGAGATGTCTTCTAATAGAGGCCTCAGAAACAACCATGACTTTTCCATCAATAGTAGCAGTTATTTCCATCTCTCTATTCTCAGGTGTGCTTGCAGAAGCAGTTTGCCAAAACTGTTCTATGAGAGAGACATAGATAGTTGGACTTTCAGTGAGGGCATACTTAATATGACTTGTAGAGAGAAAATCAATTATTTGATGAAATCCTTCACTTCCTTCTGACTTTTGTAAGTAGGCAACCATGTTGTGCTTGTCGCAGAAATCCAAATTCGCCATTTGATGAAGAGAAGTTTGATTAGGGTTCTGGGATTTGTTAGTTTATGAGAGTGTGTGAGCTTGGCAAAGTTAATTGAGATTATGTAGAGAGCACTTAGGGTTTTGATTCGACCGACTTAATAAAATTGAATCTTTTTCTCGAAGAAAACTTATATGAGAAAGAAAGATCAAGAAATATCCAAATTATAGACCCCTATAGGCGAAGTTGTTGGCGGAAATATCTCAACGGCTATATTAAAATGCCAAAAATCTGTTATGCCTCAAACAGTACTAACGGTATCATAGCAGTACTAATTTTAGCCTAGCAGTACTAAAATTAGCCTGGCAGTACTAATATTGTCCCGCAGTACTTAAAACTTGTCAGACAGTATTAACCCCTTCTTCAATAATTATACAACAATATGCCTCTATTCATCACAAGCACACTAGAATTGACTAGATAGACATGTGAGAATTCATGAGGATCCATATTTATGCATAACCCATTAATAAGAGTTAAGAACTGTTAACCAAACCAAAATACCAAACACTCAAGCTCTCTTTCTGTTTTTCAACTCACAACATCTCTCTTTTCTTTTTGCTCACCAAATCTGACAATTTTGTACAAAGTTCCATCAATTCCAATAGTTTCATACTGTCCTCCCCACTTCCAAGTGTGTAACCTCTTGAGAGAGGTGGATCATTGGACTGTTTAGATGTAGTCTCAAACCTAGTTTGAGCATCTACACCCCCCAATATGGTATCTTGGCACCTGGGACCACTACCTGAATCAGTTCCCTAAGGATTTGACTCATTAAGTGTTGCCATGGATTGGGTCCTATTGTTGTTACCACTGTCCTGCTCTGCATCTAAGCTAGAAGCAGTAGTGGCAGCCCTTTCCATTCTGTCTTCCCACTCCTTATAGACAGTCTCATCTGCAACAAGATTTAATAGGTCCACTAGACTGAGATATCTCAGTGGTCCTTATGGCTTTCCTAGGTTTGTGGGTCTTTTTGGGTTGATATGATGATGGAACAATGATTGGTTTCTTTATTGTAGAGTTGAGTAAATGTGGATGTGGGTTGGGGATCAGTGGGTTGTCCTGACCCTTCATCCATATCTACTTGATGTTTCAATCACTTTCATTCAATCTCAATTGACCTCCCCTCAAATAATGCTTCAGAGGTTAAGAATTTTCTCAGCAGTTGTAACTCTAATGATATCCCAGCAGTACTAACTTTGGCTCAGCAGTACTAACTTTTGCCTGGCAGTACTAATTTTCTGCCTAGCAGTATTAACCTTACAACTACCAGTTTTAACTTCAAACCTCATCAATCATTACTCTAACAAATTTTAGCTTCAAAGATTAAGTAATCCAATGCTAGCAATCAAAAAGTTAAACCTGCTAACATCAAATGCCTTTGTGAGAAGATCTGCAACATTGTGGTCTGTGTGAATTTTGATCACTTGAATCAACTTCTTCTCATAAGAATCTCTGATGAAATGATGCCTAATCTCTATGTGCTTGGTTTTAGAGTGAAACACTGGATTCTTCACAATACAAATGGTGCTTTCATTATCAATGTAAATCTTGGTGTTCATGAAGTTGAACCCATAATCAAGCATTTGATTTTGAATCCATAACACATGTCCACAGCAATTAGCAGCAGCAACATACTCTGCCTCAGTAGTAGAGTTGGCAACTATAGTATGCTTCTTACATTGCTATGAAATCAATCTCTTGCCAAGAAATTGACAACCTCCTATTGTGGATTTCCTGTCAAGGCTAGCTCCAGCATAATCACTATCAGAAAAGGCTTCCAAGTCAAATGGTGAATCTCTAGGATACCAAAGGCCCAATTTAGGTTGACCTTTCAAGTATCTAAAGATCCTCTTCACAGCATGAAGATGTGACATTTTAGGAGTAACTTGGAACCTTACACAAGCACAAACAGCAAAAGTTATGTCTGGTCTAGAAGTTGTTAGATACATCAATGATCTAATCATTGATCTGTATAAATGAACATCCACACTATTAGCTTCTTCATCCTTGACCAATGCCTTGTTAGGTTCCATGGGAGTGCTTGCTGTCTTTACAGTGGCAAAATCAAACTTCTTTAATATTTTAGCCACATATTTGTCTTGGCTAATGAAGATTCCATCCTCCTTCTGTTGTACTTGCAATCCTAAGAAGAAAGTGAGTTCCCCCATAGAACTCATCTGGAATCTCTTGTGCATCAAACCTTCAAACTCATCACATAGACTTCTTTGTGGACCCAAAGATGATATCATCAACATATACCTGTACTAACAAGATATCACCTTTGTCCTTCTTGATGAACAAAGTCTTATCAATAGTGCCTCTTCTAAATCCATTTTCAATTAAGTAGGTAGACAAGGTCTCATACCAGGCTTTAGGAGCTTGATGTAGACCATATAAAGCTTTTTCTATCTTATACACTTTGTTAGGAAAATGTAGATCTTCAAAACCAGGAGGTTGGCAAACATATACCTCCTCATCAATAATACCATATAAAAAGGCACTCTTCACATCCATCTGGTACACAATAAACCCCATAAATGATGTATAGGCCAAAAATAACCTGATTGCTTCTATACTAGCAACAGGAGCAAAAACCTCATCATAATCAATTCCTTCTTCTTGGGTATAACCTTGTGCAACCAGTCTTGCCTTATTTCTCACTACAATCCCTCTCTAATCCTTTTTGTTTCTAAAGAACCATGTTGTTCCAATGGCCCTCTTACCATTAGGTAGATTAACCAGTGTCCAAACCTTCTAAAGTTGAAATTATAGAAGCACCTCTTGCATTGCCTTTACCCAGCTTGGATCTTCCAAAGCTTGAATCACCTTCTTGGGTTCTTTTTAAAAGAGAAAATAGCAAACAGACAATTTTGAAAGTCTTTGTGATTTGTTCTCCTTTGCATATTAATGTAACTAACCATAGCATGTCCATCAGTAATCGTGGTCATTCTCCTTGTTTGAATAGCTGAATTAAAGTCTTCAATGATTTGGTCTTTAGGATGATCCTTGTCAATTCTAGTTGTGGGAATAGGACTGACATTCATGGTTGTTTCCAAGTTGTTGAGGTTAGCCTCTGCACCCACATCTTCATCATCATAAGCATTACCAAAAATTCCAGTATCATCCATTGGAGTCACATTTGAAATAGGTGGAAGTGTAAATGCATTTTTGAAAGGAGAAAATTGTTCAAATAGATGTTGCTCAAATGCATTAGAAGCTTCAGCAGTATTAAGTGGAGATGATGGATCATCATCAGTACAAGATGGTCCAGTAGTACTAACAGGTAACATTCAAAAAGCCAGGACTGGTCCATTTACTTTAAATTCCTTATCAAACTCATTAAAACTCATACCAAAACACTCAATTTCAACCACAAGTTTCACCATATCAGTCTCCACAGTATAGATCACCTTATCAGTCTCAACAATACTCAACTTATCAATCATTAACACCTCTTTCAATCACTTATCCATCCAATGATTATTAATCATCAATTCACCACAACGTTTATTCTCCATCATCATCCATCCCTCAATTGGAATATGCTCCCACAGTTAACAAACAATCTGAATTTTCCTAACCAGACTCAAGTCTAATTGTTCCAGTGTTCTAGAAAGGTGATGATCTCATTGATGCCATCAATCATATGATGTCTTTCTTGACTACTGTTGTCACTTCCCGCTACCCTACTACCAATAATTAGTTAAGGAATTCGTCAAACCCTAGGCAACAAGCTACCATTAATAATGGAAGAGTGACATTACAACCAATTCAAGGGAGAAAAACGTCTTTAGCTATGGGTACTACAAGGACATACACTCCAGGAGCAAGTGGAAGCAATTCTGGGAAACAAAGGATTGTTATCTATTACAACTGCAAAGGGGAAGGCCATATGTCTAAACAATGCACTAAACCTAAGAGGAAACAGGATGATTCTTAGTTTAAGGATAAAGTGTTGTTGGAACAAGCTCAAGCAAGTGGTCAAATTCTACATAAGGAGGAACTTGCATTTTTGGCAGATCCAGGAATTCCAAAAGGACAAACCACACAGGCTGTCATTACTCTCAATGTTGCTTATCAAGCTGATGATTTAGATGCATATGACTCTGATTGTGATGAACTCAACACTGCCAAAGTTGCTCTCATGATGAATTTATCTCATTATGGTTCAGATGCTCTTACTGAGGTACACAATCATGATAATATGAATAATAATATGATCAATCAAGCTGTGCAGGCGATTTCGTCTTCTGAACAGTCGAATGTTATGAACCACTCAGAGACTGAAATAACCAGTGATAGCAATATCATTCCTTATTCTCAGTATGTGATTGAATCACAACAGGCAGTTGTTCAGAATTCTAACTCCTCTGCACAACAAGATGCACTGATATTATATGTGATTGAACAACTAAAAAACCAAGTAGTTAATTGTACCAAGATAAATCTGGAAAATAAAAGTGTCAATGATACTTTAACTGCTGAGCTTGAGAGATATAAGGAACAAGTTAAAGTGTTGAAAGAAGGACATAATGTTGATTTAAGGAGTAATAATAACGTTTCATTGAATTTAAGGAGTAATAATGAAAATAAGTGTGACTTAAAACACACATCTTATAATATACCCCGTAGAAACACATATTAATCGGAACTAGAAAATACTAAAATATAGGTTTAATGTTATATGCAAAATATGTTTGTTATTGATATTTAAGTCTTGCATGACTATGGATCGAAAACAAAGCAATAAAACCGGGAATATTACGGTTTCAATTCGATCAAGTTTACTCAATATTCAAAATCAAGACGAAGATCGTAAATAGTTCCCACAAATTGAGCACACTAACTAACCGTTGGAAATATCACAAAAATTCGACTGTCTAGACGGAGTCCTTAATCTTTTACTAGGTCCGGCCCGACAACCATCAACTATATTAGTCGGTAAACCGACCTATTACCTATTAGACAGGCTCAAGTGGAATTTCCCTTAAACAAAAATTCGGACTCCCATAAAATCAATAAAGGTAAAAAAGCAACTGCCCATAACTACCCACTAATCTTCTGGCCAAGACTAAAGAATTAGAGAACAGTTTGTTTTGCAAATGCGCAGATGGAAGCAATGTACAATTGAAAAGGAGTAATTAGCAATAACTCCTCACTGTGCCCTCCAATAAAATAAAAAATACGATCTGAATTCGAAGCATGACCTCCCAATCTAGGCATTTCAACCCATTTAAATTCCAACACGTGCTAGCAGGAATGCTAATTTTCATATTCATTTCAATCTATGAAAAAGGAACAAACATTAAAAATATTTTGTATGAGGAATTGAGTAGGTTTTGAGTGGCTGGCGTGTACACAGACGCAACAAAGAAGGGCACGTGTTGAATATTTAGAGGATGACGGGTAATACGAGTAAAGGAACACGAGACAACCCATGCAATTTTTATTACGCATGAAATTTCACAAATGAAAAATTAGACAAAAGTTCAACCCCCAAACAAACTCATAGCATATATATTTCAACCTGCTAGCTTTAAGATACCAGATATTTTTGAGTTTTTAGTAATAGTAGGGTGGTTCTCTCCAAAAACCTTGTTTAGCTTATAAAGTTCTAATTTTCGGCATAATAAAATTTGTACAAGCTTTTTACAAGCTTAGGAGTTTTATTGAAACAAAGATTTATCACATTGATATAAAGATGGATGATATTTTGCTTATAATTCCGTTCTCCTTAAGGTTTGCTTATATCTTTGTCTTATTATTAGCTTATTTCCCACAAGTTGTGTAAGCTCTCTTTTAGCTCATATTCGGCCTCACTTAAGCTCTATCTCTCCAAATAACCCTCGGCTTATTTCACCTTACACCTTCTATTCCTTATTCTAGTTCTTTTCCTTGCTCGATTCGGGTATAAGAAAAGTACGTTGAGCTTATGTGCTCGGCTTATTTTTAAGCCTAGTTACTTTTAGTTCCGAGAGCTTGTTGGTTCGTTTAACTTATTATTTAGTTTTGCTTATTTTATTCTTTTCGGTTAAAATTTCTAGTTTAGTGCTCATCTCCTAAGTGCTTATTTGGTAATCAAAGTGTTTTTTTTGTAGTGCTTATTTTCTCACCCGAAACTTTTTGAGCAATTTTCTCATTTTTTTTTCGTATCAAGATAGTTCAATTTTTTTTAGAAGTTAAGCCGGACTGTTTTATTTTACTCTCGTCACATCTGTCTCATTAAATTGCATATGCAAATTTGTTGCTACTGTTTTACCTTGTCTCATTTTCTTTTGAAACATAAGCGTGTGATAATGGGCCTAAGCCCATTCGAGTAGTACAAATGTTGCAAAGTTTTAAAAAAATAGTTTGTAAGACTTTGATTTTCATTTCTTAACAGATTCATAAAAAATCGTTTATTTAGATTATTATATTTTGTCTTAACTTTGTTTAATTTGTGATGACGAATTCGGTTCAACTCTTGAGGCGAGGAGCTTATGGGTCTTATAAGCTTATTTTACTATTAAAGTTTAAAGTTTTTTAGTTTTTAAGGCTATTTAGTATATAAAGTTTGTAGCTTTATTAACTAAGTAGTCATAAAAACTAATAAAGTTTTAATCTTTAGTGTTTAATTAAGTTTATAAGATCGGGTGGTTTATATTCGTCTCCATCTTCTTCAATCAGGTTTTTCTTTCTTTCCCTTTTCTCTTATTAGTAGTTGTAGCTTAATATTTAGTTTAAAAATGTTTGCTTTGTTGATTAGTGGTAGCTTTATTAATATGTGTAGTGAGTAGATTTTTATATATGCTTGTTAAGTGATATTGTGAATTGTGAATTAAGTGTTGATTTGAAAAATGGTTTAATTAATTAATAATCTTCGATTATTTAGATTTATAGTTTAAATGTTTTGAAGGGCAAAATCCAAAAAAATAGTCAAACTACACATCTAGTAATTAATATCTTTTTGAGAGATTTTTGTCAAGATAAACCAACGTTGTGAGATAATTATCTTTTCTAAGGAAATTAATTCGTTAATAGACCTTAATTCACACTTGATGAACTTTTCATGTCACTTAGCAAGCATATTAGTCATTTATATCTTTTAAATCAATTTTAGTTTAATCTTGTAGTTTTAAATCTTAGAATTAATATTAGTTTAATTTTTAGTATAAAAATAGTTTAAAACCAAAACAAAAAACTTGAATGGCAATCAAGCTCGATTTACAATTTGAACGTAGATTTCCATTCATCTCTCACCGAGGAAAACGATACCCGTGTTGATTACTTATTATTCTTTCCTAAGAATAATTTGTATGATACTTTGCTTGCGTATACGTATATGTATTTTTATTAAATATATATATTATATCTGAGGGTTGTATTTGACTTATATCAACTTCCCATAAAGAGTAATCAATCATAAGAAAGTATTGTTCTATCATCATTAACCAGAGATCATAGTCCCCTGGGTTGAGGATAGGGAGTCTTGCAGTTAGAGTGGTAGTAGTAGTTCCTGCTTCCATCTTAACACTGAGAAATTGATCTAGTATATATTGTTTTTGTTTCTTCTTATTCAAAGCTTCATAACAAGCTCTGATACCACTTGTTGATCCCAATGAATAGATCTTAAACTCCTTAGCTTGATGTAAGGTTTAGTATCCTTAGATAAATCCAAAGGTACTAAGATTGAAACTTTGAGTGTATGATATAAACTATGCGGAATCTAGTTTATACCACTAAGAAGAATAAAAGTAATATATGTTTGACACACAAAAATACAATCAAAACAATAAGCTCCAATATATTAATACGAACACTCTTTGATAGTGTTAGGGTTTACAACCTTGAAGCTATGACAATGACTCGTTTTTGGTACATCTAGAACCATAACCTAGGATCTCCTTTTATACACCAAGGAGTCATTTACAAGATAACTACAAATCTTCTAAAATTCTATAAGATATCAACATATCTTCAACTATATAAGGTATACACAGAATAAGTCCATACATATCACCAAACGCGTTTAACTCTTCATCAGTACTAATCTTCATGCAACAGTGTTAAGTTCTCTTCAACAGTATTAAGTTAGTACTAGCAGTACTAACTTTTACTCTAGCAGTACTAACTAGTTATAAACTGGTAGCTATAATTTCAGCAGTACAAACTTTTTGACTTGACAGTACTAAGTTGAACCAGCAGTATAAACTTTGTAGAAGCCCTTAATTCCCAACAAGTATGATTAGACTCCCCCATTATGCACTAAACATGGGGTGTTTAGGCACCATGAGGTTAAATGTCCTAAGACTGCTAGAGTTAAGAAGGTCAATGAGATTATGGAAGAGGTTAGTAGTAGTGGTAAGGGGAATGATGATGAGGGGTTTGTGGAAGTTAGAAACAAGAGAGTTGAGCAACAGAAGGTAGGAAACAAACAAAATCTAATTAATCAGGTTAGAAAGAATGAGGTGAATGGTAAAGTAATAAACAAATTATAGGCCAAAAGTTATTAATAGTGATAAGAGGAACGAGGGAGGATTTGCCAAGGTCAATAATGTTGGTGTGATTGGACAAAAACTTAAAAATAATGAGCAATTGAAAAATAGCAGTAAAACTGGTGAAAAGAATCAAAGTAGTACTACTAGAGTTAGTCAATCAAATAAATTCTCTATTCTTAATGACTATGAGGAGGGTGAGTGTGTTGAGATGGAAGTAATGCTGAATATAGATCATGTTGATGTATACATTAGTATGAAAAAGCAGCCAACCCCTGAGGAGATGCAAGGTTGGAATCATGATATGATCTGTTATTTTAAGAAGATACGGGGATTATTTATTGATAAGAATACTCAGAATGAGAATAAGGAGGTAAGGAGAATGAATTCTAATAAGGAAGTTGATGATGTTTTTGAGATGAATAATGGTATGGCCAAAAGCATGAATGTAGAAGACATAAGGGGTAAGGATAACAAAGTCCTTCAGGACTGCTAATTGCAGGTACTGTTCTCTGTTTTCAAGTATGGAGTTGAAGATTGGTATTTGGAACATTAGAGGTACAGGTTCATCTTCTAAACAAGATGAAGTAGTTAATATTATTAGAGAGGAAAAGTTGAATGTATGTGTTATCCTTGAAACTCACCTCAAGAGTAATCAACTTGAAAAGGTGTGTGGAATGGTTCTTGGCACTTGGAATTGGGTTTCTAATATGAGACAAAGTGATAAAGGGTGTAGAGTCATTGTTGGGTGGAATGGATATTGTTTGAATATGGTCAATGTTAATATTTCCAAGCAAGCTATTCTGTGTATCCCGGAGAGTTCTAATTATAAATTTATTAGTTTCATGTCCTTTGTGCATGCTGCTAACAGTGGAGTTGAAAGGAGAGATTTGTGGAGGGAGTTAAATAGGCATAAGGTCATTACTACTGGTCATTCATGGGTTATCTGTAGAGATTTTAATGTCACTTTAAATGCAAATGAACATTCAGCTCGCAGTGCTCATATGTCAAATGATATGGTGAAATTTAAAGACTGTGTTAATCAAATTAAGGTGGATGATCTATCTTGTTCTGGATTACACTTTACTTGGACAAAAAACCTACACAAGGCTAAGGAAGGTGATTGTACTGGCATCTTAAAAAGTTAGACATGATTATGGTTAATGAAGAGTTTATAAGTAAGTTTCGTGCTGCTCATGCCATTTTTATGACTTCTCATTTCTGATCATAGTCCAGCTTTACTAGTAATGCCTAATAGCATGAGAAGCAAGAAGAAGTCTTTCAAGTTTGCCAATTATATAACTGATAAAGACGAGTTCTTAAAAATAACTGAAAAAGAGTAGAATATTGATGTGGAGGGATTTAGTATGTATTCTTTGGTTAAAAGAATGAAGTATTTAAAAGTTTTCATGAATAATTTAAATTGGAGTAATGGGAACCTGGTTGAAAATGTGAAAAAACTAAAGAGTGAAGTGAAAGCTATTCAATCTGCTATTGATTTGGATCCTTTTAATAAGGATTTAAGAGATAAGTAATGTGATCTTTTGAAGAGTTATGTGGATGTTGTTGCCGATGAAGAAAAATTGTTGTATCAAAAAAGCAAAATTAAGTGGCTGAGCTATGGGGATAAGAATAATGCCTTCTTTCATAAAGTTCTTAAAGGTAGATATAAAAGGAATATAATTCTATCCATTCATAATGAATGTGGTCAGAGGTTTGATGGTAATTAAGTGGCTACACAATTTGTGAACCACTTTGAAAAGTTTTTAGGCTCAAGCCCCACCGTCCAACCTATTTTTGATTGTAATGACATGTTTTCTAAGAAATTAACTGATATGAAGGCTAATTACATGATTAGAGAGGTGAATGATAATGAAATCAGGGAAGCAATGTTTAGCATTGGAGATAATAAAGCTCCTGGGCAAGATGGGTATACTGCCAAATTTTTTAAGAAGGTCTGGAACATTGTTGGGAAGGATGTGTGCAATGCTGTCAAAGAATTCTTCTCTTCAGGAAAGCTTTTAGGTGAAATGAATGCAACCATTATTTCACTTGTCCTAAAATGATTTCTCCATTGAAGGTTTCAAATTTTAGGCCCATTGCATGTTGTAATGTGGTTTACAAATGTATTAGTAAAATCATTACTAGAAGAATAAATGGGTGTTTGGATAAGCTAATTAATCTTAACCAGAGTGCCTTCATTCTTGGAAGGAAAATTCAAGATAATGTCCTTCTTGCTCAGGAGTTAATCAAAGGTTATGATAGATGTGGAGGACCCAAAAGAGTCACTTGTAAGATTGACATTCAAAAGGCTTATGATACTTTAAATTGGGGATTTTTGGAAGACTTGTTAAAACATTTTGGATTTCATGAAATAATGGTCAAATGGATTATGAGGTGTGTTAGTTCTACTAGTTTTTTGTGAATGTTAATGGGGAAAGCTGTGGTTATTTTAAAAGGGGAAGAGGTCTAAGGCAATGTGATTTTATGTCCCCATATCTTTTTACTTTGGTTGAGGAGGTAATAACAATTGAATCTAGTCCACAAATCTCTTTGAATGCATTATCTAGCCTTAATTCTTTTCAAACTATGAGAGTTAAGGGTATGTTTGGGAAACACACATTGCACATACTAGTAGATTGTGGTAGCACTCACAACTTCTTGGATCTTAAAATTGCTAAGAATTTGGGCTGCAAGTTTGAAAATACTACACCATTACAAGTTTCTGTGGCCAATGGTCAAAATATGATGAGTTGTTATAAGTGTAAGAATTTTCAGTGGAGCCTGCAAGGGGAAACATTTACTAGTGATGTGATGTTATTGCCCTTGGGGGGTTGTGAAATGGTATTGGGTATACAGTGGTTAGCAACTTTAGGAGATATCCAATGCAATTTCCAGAACTTGACTATGAAGTTTGATTACAATGGGAGGAGAATGGTGTTAAGGGGAACAAAGAACACTACAATCCATTAGATGCAAGGGAGGAGTGCAAGCAAAAGTGGTCAGATTAAGCAAGCAGAGTTGGCTTCAATGGTCTTGTGTATATACACAACAAGTCTTTGGCAAATGGATGGAACCACAAATGTTAACAAAGAGGTGAAATTTTTTAGCTAATTTTGAAAGGGTGTTTGAAATTCCTACTGAACTACCACCTCAAAGATCTCATGACCACCAAATCCCTCTTATGCCAAACACACCTCCAATAAATGTCAGACCTTACAGATATCCTCCTAATTAGAAAGATGCAATTGAGTTGATGGTGAAGGAATTGTTGGAATCAGGAGTGATTAGAACAAGCCAAAGTCCTTTTTCATCTCCAATAGTAATGGTTAAGAAGAAGGATGGTTCATGGAGAATGTGTGTTGATTACAGGCAATTGAATAAGTATACTGTGAAAGATAAGTTTCCCATACCAGTTATTGAGGAGCTTATTGATGAGCTTAATGGGTCCGCAATGTTCTCTAAATTGGATTCGAGGTATGGCTACCACCAAATCAGGATGAATGAAGCTGATATTTGTAAAACTGCATTCAGGACACATGAAGGGCATTATGAGTTCTTAGTTATGCCTTTTGGCCTCACTAATGTACCTTCAACATTCCAATCTTTGATGAATACAATGTTTACTAAGGAAATTTGTATTGGTGTTCTTTGATGACATCTTGATATACAGTTAGAATATGGAGGAACATTGTAAGCATTTGGCATTGGTTCTATAAGTTATGCAGGACAACACCTTGTTTGCTAAAAGAGTAAGTGCTCCTTTGCTGTGCCACAAGTTGAATACCTTGGTCATATTATTTCTACACAAAGAGTATCCATAGACCCTACCAAGATTGAAGCTATGCAGAAATGGCCAACTCCTACTACAATCAAACAGTTGAGAGGATTCTTGGGTTTAACTGGCTACTATAGGAGATTTATCAAAAACTATGAAAGTATAAGTCAGCCACTCACAACCTTACTAAAAAAGAATGCCTTTAAGTAGAGTGTTCCAGCTAAGTTAGCCTATAATCAGTTGAAGAAATCTATGATGGAAGCACCAATGCTAGGATTAGCTAATTTTGCTCAAGAGTTTGTAGTTGAGACAGATGCTAGTGGAACTGGAATTGGGGTTGTGTTGTGTCAAAATGGGCATCCAATAGCATATCTCAGCAAAACTTTGGCTGCCAAACATCAGTCATTGTAAACCTATGAAAAGGAATTCTGTGGTAGCAACATTGGAAAAGTGGAAATGCTACTTATTGGACATGCACTTTAAGATTAGAACATACCACTTTAGTCTTAAGTACTTGTTAAATTAGAATTTGACTACTCCTTTTCAGTTGAAATGGCTACCTAAGCTGTTGGGGTATGATTATGAAATTATCTACAAGAAGGGAAATGAAAATGTTGTTGCTGATGCCTTATCCAGGGTGAATCAAAGTGGTGAATTGTTACAGTTGGCAGTGTCTTCTGTGGCAAGTGATGTTTGGGAAAAGGTCAAAGATAGCTAGAAAAATGATATTGATGCTCAAAACTGGATTCAATCATTGGTGAATCATAGTTACAAGGGCAAAAAGTATAGTTGGATTGATGGTGTACTAAAAAGAAAAGGGAAGGTAGTGGTAGGTGGTGATGCATAATTGAGAAATGAGTTAATCAAGTACTTTCATAGTGAAGCAATTGGAGGAAATTTTGGAGTTCATGTGACTACAAAGAAGCTCAGTGTAGTGTTCTATTGGAAAGGTCTTGAGAAAATGGTGAAATAGTTGGTTAGGAAATATGACATTTGCCAAAGACAAAAACCTGATTTGAATGCTTACCCTGGACTCATTCAAACATTACCTATACCAGAGAGGATTTGGACTAAGGTGACTATGGATTTCATTGAGAAACTATCTGTGTCCCATGGGAAATCAGTAATAATGGTGGTGGTGGACAGATTAAGCAAATATGCTCATTTTATGGCATTGTCTCATCCTTTAAGTGCTAGTCAAGTGGCACAGGTGCTTATGGACAATGTATACAAGCTACATGGGCTACCAGATTCAATAGTCAGTGATAGAGATAAAGTGTTCATGAGTGGTTTTTGGAAGGCTTTGTTTGCAAAATTAAAAGTCAAGCTCAAGTTTTCTACCGCCTATCACCCACAAACAGATGGCTAAACAGATGTTTGGGTAGCTATGTGAGATGTATGAGTGGGGAGAAGCCAAAAGAATGGGTCAAGTGGTTACCCTTAGCTGAATTTTGGTATAATACAAATTTTCACTCTGCTATTAACACTACTCCATATGAAGTTGTGTATTGCCAAACACCCCCTCTTCATATTCTTTATGTTACTGGTGAAAGCAAAGTTGAGGGTGTGGGCAAAACTTTGAAGACTAGGGAAGAAGTGGTGCAAATGCTCAAATTTTACTTAAAAAGGGCTCAAGATAGGATGAAAAATCAGGCCAATAAGCACAAAACAGATAGACAATTTGAGGAGGGAAATTGAGTCTACTTGAAGTTGCAGCCTCATAGACAAGTATCCATCAGGCAACGTCAACAACACAAGCTGTCCTCCAAGTATTATGGGCCATTTAAAGTTGAAGAAAGGATTGGTGAGGTAGCCTACAAACTAGAGTTACCCGGTCATAACGTGATTCACCCAGTTCTTCACATATCCCAGCTAAAAAAATGTCATGGAAATCAACATCAAACGGGAGTATTGCCTCAGATGGTAGAAGATGGTACATTAGCACACAAGCCCATGGCTATTCTGGAAAGAAGGTTAGGGAAATTGAACAACAAACCAGTGATGTATGTTTTGACCCAATGGGTTAACAAACCTATTGAAGCAACTTGGGAAGTTTATGGCGATTTGATTGCAAGGTTTTTTGAGGACAAAGAAGCTTTTAAGGGCGATGGAGTTGATACGAGCTAAATGAACCTTCACAAGAAAGTCAACAAAAGTCAACATTCATTCATATTTCTGTTATCAGTTTTGGGCGGGAAAAGTAGTTACTTCCCAAAACTGATTTAAATACCATTTCACTCTTGTAATTCACTATCATTCTGTTTTGTAAACTCATTTCTTGTATGTAATTCCTCTAAACGTTCCATAATTTAATAAACTCATAACAAGCATTTGCAAATCCTGTTTCTTGTTCTTATTGATTTCTAGATGATTGTTTCCATTGAGATGTTGTTCTTCGTATGATTTCTAGAACAAGTTTGTTTCAGTTTGATGTCTCGATGTTAACAATAGCATAATAGTCACTGCCCGGCTTGTACGAATGTACATGTTTTGATATTCATGTGCTTCTTTTTCTTTCAGTCAACATACTCTGCTAGGGCGTGTCGTCTTAAAGATCGGATTTTTCGCACTATAACCAGGTGTAGGGTGATCGAATCCTGCAATGGTATCAGACTCAGGTTTCGCGGGTTCTCTGGTTAACTAGATCGATCAGAAGGGGTCTTTGTTTTCATTTTTTCTGGAAGGAACAGGATCGTTCTATTCTGTTTGGGCTACCAGGTTCTCGACAACAAAAGTTCTTGGTGTTGAGGTTTTGACGTCAAGGAGCAGCAGGGTATCGACAGGTATAGGTTCTTGAGTTCTTTGATTGTCCGGGTCCGCGAACAAGGTTAAAGACTTAAAGAGTTAATTGCCAAGGTACTTTGTTTGATTCGGTGTTGTGAGGTTTATATCACAAGGTTATCAGAATAAACAAAGGGTCGGAGAATAAGTCCAAGACTTGTCGAGGTTGCAAGGTTTCTTAGGTTACAAGAAATTGTTTTTTGCAAAAATAAAAGTACGACAAGGGTTAACTTCAAAAAGCGTCGTGATACATTTCATAATCAAGGGTTTGTCGATTGATTTGGATGGTCTTGATTTTCCAGGTTTAATCGAATATTTGATTAAGAGGTTTTTGTTTTTGAAGGTTTCTTGGTTTTGATCGATACCTAAGAATATTGTTTATTCTTAGAGATATATCAGAAAGCAAGGATTTTTCTTACAAACAGGTTACTTTTGCTAGATCGGTGTTTTGCTTATAAATTCACAAAAGGGTAAACGGTTATGCAAAGGGTTAAAAGAATGTTAGTATGAATTACAGGTTAAACATCGAAAAGCATCGATAAATATTGTACAAAACATGGAGGTTCAAAACAAGTTGGGTTCAAACAACTTGGGGGGATGGGTGGGGGTCCTGGTTTGAAACAGGAGTCCATGGAGTACATGATGAAAAACGTGTTTGGTTTGAGGTGGAACTGCAGGGAGCTCAAGGGGATCGTGAAGCTGAGGTTTTTCAGGTTAGTAACGATGATACTGCAGTGGCTTAAAGACGGTTGGAGGACAAGCAACCTGAAGAGAAGACAAACACAGACTGCTTGGTAAAGGAACAGAAAGGAATATCAGTACTGGGTGGAAGATCCAGACGGTTAATGTTCTTGATTTGTTAAATACAGAGTCTACACAACAGTACGAAGAGTGGGGTACGCCAAACGATTTGGGTTCACAGTGATACAACAGCGAATAGGTTGGTTAAAGGAGACGAAACGAGACACTCTTGCTAAGTGTACGTTGTTTTTCTGATTCAGTCTGGTCTTTCCAAGATTTTTTGGGCAGAGATACACCATGTCTACACATCTAGTGTACAAGGCACACCATCATCAGCGAATGATTTAAGACGCCTAAAGATATGTTTAGGTTTTTTGGTTTGGCTTGCTATATTAAGCAAGGGTGCTATGAACCGTTTAAGGTCAATTGAATGATTCTGGGATACCGAAAAGTTGTAGTGTAATAAAGTCTTTGAAGGTTAGATGACGTTAATTCAAATGTATATCATTACCAGGATTATGGTTTTTCATAAAAGTGGAGGGAATACAAGAAACATTTATTGTTATGGTTGTAGGTACGAGTTTCAATGCAGGTGTTGCAGAGAGAGTTTGAGGTGGACCACAGGACGATCATACATTGTGAAGGTGTAACCTCATGGGAATGGCGATCATGAGTTTGTTCACAGAAGTACAAACTCAGGATTTGATATACTATCATCCAACACGTGATAGGGATCAACACTCTGTATGGGAACTATTTAATATAGAGAAGACAGTAATGAGACTGCTTTTGCAGTTGCTGCAGTGGAGAAGATATATGTACATGAGTCATTGACTTTCAATAATATAGTTGTCTTTTTAGAGTGAATTACAAGTGAAGGCTGGATAGAAAGATGATATGGAGCTCCGAACATATGTGATGTTCTCAGCAGACGTTGTCAAGATATGACAGTGACGACAGCGATGGCGTATTACTGAGAGTTCTACACCAGGTATGTTCATACATCCAATTCTCTAATAGATGGTATCGTTTTTTTCTGTGGATGCAATGCTGAGATCTGGATTACCAAGGTTTGCTGGTTAAAGCAAAGAAATAATACTTGGTTTGAAGATCATCAGGATAAGAAGTGGTAATCCCTAAGGAGATCACAGTCCTGGTTTCACAATGAAAAGTTGGAGAACAGACTTTGTGTGAGGCACCTCCATACTGTCGTTGGAGGGTATTTTATCAATGACTGTGATGAGAAAAAATAATGGTAAGTGTCAAGTAATATATGCTGTTGGAAAGCCCGAGTACAGATGGTCCTGGCACAAACTTGACATAGCATCTGTAATGTGGGTATGTTGGATAAGTTTGATCGGTGGATTACAGACAGACGTCACAGGTATTTGTGGATTTTGTGACTCGCCATGGGGTAGATCAATCACAAGGTAACGAGTTTATGATACAAGGAAAGTCAGGAGCTGTATGAAGCAATGATGCTGTACATGATGGTATGTGAACAACAGAAGCGGCTTATATGACAACTTTACTGGGCTGTGGATAAGGAAATATGGCTAAAGAGACTTTTTTGGCAAGTCAGATAGGAACTAAGTTTTAGTAGCAGGAATTGCAATTGGTGTCCTTTGAAAGGCGTTTCCCGTCCGAGGTTATCCAGCACAGGTCGAAGTGCTGCGTATCGGTAATGACTAATAGTGATATCTAAAGTGGAAACAGTTAGAATATAGAAATCAACTTTAGTTTAATAGTTAGGGTTTAGTATAAATTTAGCTCTAATTATAGTCATATTAAGGTAATATGGTTTTTCTCTACGGCCCAACCCTTTCCTCCCCCCTCATCTCAATAAAAGAGAGACGAGTGGGGAAGGGTTTCAATTAATTATTCCAACCTGTTTGTTCTCATTCCCTCATCTCCAAAAAGGAGGGAGCGGTGGAGAGGTTTTTTTATTTGTTTTTTTTTTTTTGACTTCATTATTTTTCTTACTCATCAACATATAATATTAAGTGTAAATATTTTTGTGCTCATTTTTCTTTTCTGTCATACATAATCTGCTGGGGCGTGTTCGTCTTCAAGATCGGATTTATTCCGCACTAGTAACCAGGTTGTAGGGATACATATTTAAATACCATTTCACTCTTGTAATTCACTATCATTCTGTTTTGTAAACTCATTTCTTGTATGTAATTCCTCTAAACGTTCCATAATTTAATAAACTCATAACAAGCATTTGCAAATCCTGTTTCTTGTTCTTATTGATTTCTAGATGATTGTTTCCATTGAGATGTTGTTCTTCGTATGATTTCTAGAACAAGTTTGTTTCAGTTTGATGTCTCGATGTTAACAATAGCATAATAGTCACTGCCCGGCTTGTACGAATGTACATGTTTTGATTTGCTATCCAATTGTCCAACCCGCCTGACCTGTTCATTCTGACCTATATATACTCAAGTGAACATATTACACATGTGGGTTTGAATCTTGGATCCGCCACGTACTGCTAATGATTGAAACTTTACCTTTGCATCTGACAAATCTTGTGACCAAAATTCTGTTCTTTACACTAACAATGTTTAAAAAGATCATTGTGATGTGTGTTTATACAAAGAGAAATCGCATTAAAAGCTTTACAGATTTATATTTCTCTCCCTTCTTGTTATGAAGTGGAACAACGCGAATCCCAGGTCTTAATTCTGAAACGGGTAAGCACGTTTGACCAGCAAAGTCATCCCTGTCTACATCATATTCTTGTACAACGATTTCAAGTAATGCTAGCTCGGGGACTGTCAATGGGAATGTGAACTCTTCATTCCATATGGGTGTCCAATCATCACCGATCACTTTGGTTCTCTTCTTGGCCACATCAGCCGACACTCCAGCCATGTAAACCTATCAATCCCATTCTACCGTTAGATATTGATATGATTGTTTAGATGAAATGAATCCTAGTTCATAAGGGGAATTCCTATATATGAGGTATTCAAAGACACGTTTTGCGTGTTTTGTTAGGTGAACCAAATTTTAACATGATAAGTATTAGGTATGGCCTTAAAGATTAACGAGAACCATTTCTTCTACGATCTTTACCTATTTGTGAGGTACTAACCTTTGTGTAGAAATCTGGAGGTGAAAATGCATCGAAGTGAGTCTGGCTAAAATCCAACCGCCACCCATCGCCCATATAAACTTTCACCTGAAAAAATAACACGGTTTTTATAAATAACAGCGTAGGGAACGTGTCATGAGATGCGAGAGGATAATCAGAATACTCATCCAACCTTCAGAGTTTTCTTTACTGGTAATGTTGCCTTCGGGTCAAACACTTCGTCATTAGGACCCTTGTGCATAAGAAACTCAGGCTTTCTAACATAACCACACGCTCCATTCGATCTAAACATCCCATGCATCATCCAAAGTGATCTTCCGTACCCCTAATTAAAAAAACATAGTGTGCGAGTGAGATAAATAAACAAAATATTGATAAGATACCAACAAATTCCTCTACAAAACTCACCTGCATATTGAAGGCGACCATTTGAGCGCCATGCATCCATGCAGTAAGTGGTCTAAAGTTTGTTGAGGTAACCCGTGTTCCCTTTGGAAATACCCGAAGAATATACTTCTGAGTGAATCTATTGCAAATGAACCCATGTTTAGTCCCAAAGAAAAGAACCAAATCTTATGTTTCACTTCAAATTGTGTCAGCAAAATTATAAGTATTATTCAAGAGGTGTTTGGATTTGAGTTATGACTAATATGTGTCGGAAAATGAGAATGGGATTATTGGTAGTAATTCAAGCGATTGGAGAAGATAGTGATTGGATGTGCTTCACTGTTTAAAGCTGTTGTCAGATAATAATCATAAATTGAATGTTACGAAAATCCTAATTATCTAAGAATTAAATGGTAATGACCAACAAGAACGTATTGACACGACACCGTTTATCAAGTAAGAGTTAAAGACTCATATTATGTTAAAAACAAGGGTAAATATGTAGATTGAGTTCTGTGGCAGCTTGTTTATCCAAAAAATAAGAAGGATTGTGGCTTTAAACTTAATCAAAAGGGTAAATACTAAATATGTATATTTCTCTACTGTTTTAACAACATTTATAATAGTAGTTTTGATACTTATAGTACCTTTTTCATATAATTATTATTTTTGCTTTTAAATGGTCCAAAATGGTTCATTTCGCATTCAAAGCTGAAGTAGGACAACTTACTATGTTACCTGACAATATCAGCTCCATAAAGACTAGCAGCTCTTTGAAGGGCTTGTTCGCTCAAACTAAGACGTTTAGCATTCCCAGGATCATCTGTTAACGCCCTTCTGGTTCCATTTTTTGGCTTAGATGCATGAATTGCAATAAGGTGTTTATATTCAGGGGCTATTTGCTGCCCAAGTTTTTCATCTTCAATATTATCATCGACTTCATAATCAACACCAAGGATTTGTGCTAACGGTTGACTTGTGCTGGAGCTTACGTTATCTATCTCACTTGCACAATATCTTTCGCTTGCAAAATATCTTTCGCTTGCGCAAAATCTATCACTTGCGCAACATTTATTGCTTGCAATGTATCTCTCATCTGCATCACTGTTGCTCTGCTATTATTAAACCAAGTTGAAACAAACCAACCCATTTCAGAATAGGGATCAACTTTTTAAGCTTCGTATTTTCTTATTTATTCCAAAGAAACCCTTGTTATTTGCTAACCCAAAGGTAAATATGTGAATTTTGGTTATGTTTATCTCTAACGGGTCAAATGAGCATAATTATAAATACAGCTAAGTCGTTTGAAAGTCATCCGCAATCTTTTTTTTTTGGCCTAAAATATCTGTTCATTTTATTCAAATAAATTAAGTTATAATCGAAAGATTATATAACTTTCCCAACCATACTTGACACACTAATCATTTCACATAAGTAAAAACTAAAAAGTTTTTGACAGAAAGTGTTCCATGCCAACCCAACTCGTTTTGACACATGACAAATATTACCCAACCCACTCATTTTGCTGCCTTTCAAATGATGGAAGGTAAAGCAAATAATGGTGTGCATGATATTTTCTGTAATAAAATCATTTATTCTTCTGAGTTGCAGTATTCTTTTTCATTTTTGTGGGGATACTGGTCTTTGCTATAACAAGGAGTCAAGTTAAATGGTTCAGAAAATAAATCACTCATTTTATAAGACGATCAAAGGAACAAAAATTCTTGTTAACTAACTTTTTGATCTTCCAACTCATCATCAGATGACTCTTTATCCACTGATGAACGTTCTTTGCTTGCATTCTTGACTTTTGGGGGTTTTGATGAAAGAATAATATGATGTTTCAGTGCATCGGGTGAAGGGAATTCATCTTTGTCGCTCGCTTTAGGAAAGTATAGCATATCACCAAAAGTGCTTGTGACCATCTAAAGTTCAATAAATCGACTATTCAATATTTAAAATCATCGAAGAGGCTTTATGAAAATTATTAAACACAGGTAAATATGTTGCTGACCTCTGCAACTTTAGCTTGAAGACTTGGTGTAAGATGATCCTCTAAAGTGATAATAACAGGATATGGGGATTTCACAAAAGCATGATCTTTAATCGACGTTAAACATTTATGAAGTGTTACCGGAGTTGTTAACGTCCTATTTACATCATAATTATAAACACAAAACATTAAATGTAAGATAGAATTGGCGAGAAGGGGAGATTTGTCGGGTCGATTTATGAATCAAAATAGACCGGGTTGTCCCACAAATATTTTTTGTCCATTTTTCGTAATAAAATATTTAAACAAATTTTAATTCTACCTGTTCGACTGATACCTTTTTAGCTAGACTTTTTGATTTGACCCGTTTAAGATATAACACAACACAAATCGACCCATTCGTAGTAAAGGCGTCCAATTGCCACCTCTAAATAAAAGAGAAGGAAAAAAGGAGGCGTGCATACCTGCCATGTAGCACATGTATTCCATCTTTTGAATTGTTTGGCCATAAATCAAGCTCTATTGCCCGAACACCCCTTTCAAGAGCCCTTATGATTGGCACTTCACTTGAATCACTACTGAGTTGATTTCCCGTAAGGTATGAGTTGTGACCCGTGTATATAAAATAATGTTGCAATGGTGCAGTCATATCTTGATGCACCTAATCATACAACTTGATGAGGAACATTTAACATAACACCAAAATATTAAGAAGCTAGGTTATTCAAACAAGTAAAGACATGAAGATTTTGCGGAATAGTTAGAACATCGTTCAATACATACATGAACATCTGATACTTGTTACAAACTTACGATTGTTTGATACTTCATTAAGCTACATGTATCAGCATTCACCAAATTTCATGATATCGCTGTCTCAAGTGAGTAGTTGTGCTATGAAAATGTGCACAAATAAGTACACATATAAAAGCATACATCTTAATAGTTTGTCAGATAGCTAGGTTACATCTCAACTCCAACATTTCCAACAGCCTTAGCGTTGACTTTTTAAGTCAAACAAGTTAATTATTCATACAATCATAAACCTCCACAATCAAACTCAATCCCATTTAATAGTAACATCAAATTCACAAAAATATCTCATTAACCATATACAGTAATAAACAAAATTAAACCACATTTTCAAAACAGCCCAAAAGTATTAGTAAAAAAAACCAACCTGAGTTTTTATAGGCCCATTGATATCATCCATCATCAAGTATTTCAAAAAATCATTAACACCAAAAACATAACGTGTCAAATGAGATTGCGACGTATTAAGAACCCGATCCATAATCCTCTCCACGTCATGAATCGTCACCCTATCTTCTCCCTGAAACTCATTTATAAACCGTAAAAAGTCCTCAGGTGACATCTCTAATTCACCTGAGGTATACATTTTAAAGATTTCATTGACATCAGGTGGTGGACCGAGGTCGCTGACTTTGTACTTCCGGTTAAAACAACCAAACATTTTGTAATAATTGTAGCTTCCAATGCCAGTTTTCCTTCTTCGATCTTTTTTACCATCGCCGTTGTGGTGCATGTGTTGGTTTAATGAATTTATATATAAATCTTAATATTGGGGTTGAATTGTAACATTAATTATGAAGATTGACCGTCAAAATGTATAAGTTTTGAATGTTTTTGCATGAAATGTGATCATAGGGAGGAAGAGAATGATGATATGATAGAGATTGGTTCTACATTTGTTTTGGTTTTTTTAAGGTTAGATTATAATGTTTATGTTCTATGTAACGTTTGTTTATTGCATGAAAAATTAGTTGTTTTTTTGCTTCTTCTTCTTTTGCTATGTGTCTATATTATTTCTTTCTTGTTAATCACACATTCACACTAAACTTGCTAATCATCCTACCACGTGTACTAAACGAGGTTTGTGAACTCGCGCTCCGCGGCGGGGTGTTTGCGTACTTTGTCGTTTTACGATTATTTGATACTTGTTGTGACCCACTGAATAACGACTTGCTATGTATATACGTGAAAAATAGCTAAGATTAACCAAATAAAAATATGTTAAAGCTCATTCTAAAAAAAACCCTAAGCCGCGAGCCAAAGCCCAAACGACCCGCGAACCCAAGCCCAGGCGTGAGCCCAGTTGTTGGCCCATACGCCTAATAAATGTAATGTATAGTAATAGTAACAAGTTTCTTTTAACTCGCGCGTTGCATCGGGACTTTGAAATGTTATAAATCCAGAAGTAAATTCATTGTTTACTCGGCTTTACTTTTTTAGTTAGAGTTATTTTGCATATGATTATGATATCTTGTAAAAGATATATTTGAAAGAGAGTTAGGTTATTCCCATTTTTATTTTTATAGTGTAACATGTAAGATAAGATAAGGTTTGTTACTACGCTTGTTTTGATATAAATTTTTTATAGTTATTACCGGTACGTGAAGTTGTTCATTATCAATATCTACTCAATATGCTTAGTAGCGTGCTTTGATGAACTTTTCTTTTAAACGAGGAGACTGCGTTGCACCGGGCTAAGTCTGTGGGAAAAATCTGATTGTTACACTCTTGTTACAATTATTATAGTTGTAACTTAAATAATAACAAATGTATTGTTTTAATTGACGGATGGGTCAATGTCATAAAATACCAACGAAGTCTCAAAATTGTCTCGACTTCACCAACGAACTAAATTTCGTCCTACCTACACCAACGTACTTGTAGATTATGTGACAATATCACCAATATGACCGGCTACTTATCCACGTCATATTTATTTATTTATTTTTATTTTTTTCATATAGTTTGTCCACATATGCCACTTATCTTCCTCTTCATCTCTCCTCACCACCATTCATCTTCACTGTCCACCCCTACCATCACCTGATCACCACGCACCAATATGACCGGCTAATTAAGCAGTTTGTAAAGGTGGAGATATGGAGAAGAAAGAACCTTAATTGATAAATATGGAGATATGGTTTGTGATGGTAGTTTAGTCAAAATGAAAACCCAAGTGAGTACTTTGTTTGGGGGGCCCCCATATAAAAAAGTTCAAAAAAAAAAATAAAAAAAAACTAATTTTTGGTTTTGGGCAGTAACAACTAACAAGAGGCATAGCCTCTACATTAATGTCTGTTGAGACTACTAAAAAGGGAAAAATTACATTCTCAAACAGAAGGTTAACAGAAGGGAAAAATTACATGCCCAAGTTCTTAGAATCAGTTGCAGTCAGTTGAAATGGCTGGTATGCCTCCTACAGAACCCAATTTTAATATCATATTTTCTAGTTAATTGAAGATGAACAGCAGAGATGGCAACAAGGGTCGTCACAGTTTAGGACTTTTTGGATCAAAACAAGTAATTTTGAAGTATGCGTGATAACTTCACATGCCAACACTTCTATTCTTCTTCTGAGTTTCATACATATGCGTTTGCATTTACTCTGGGCAACTTCCTGTTTGATTCATTTGACATGAATGTTTTTATTGCTTAAGTATTCAAAAAAACAACCTTAAAGTGGATTCTGGTGTTTTTGGTGATTATACAAACAATTCATAATATTTCTTTGGAGCAATGTTGCAAATTCAACTTTAGATAATTAAAATGGATAAGTACATGTAACTTTTGACTTTTTTTTTTGAAAGTGGAAAAAGCCTACGTCGGCATGACACTAAATTTATAAAATAAAAAACTATTGGCCTCCTTGCAAGCGTGGAGGGTAACTGAAAACCACGTGGGGTGTCAGTAAAATTGTAATAATATGGGTGATATCGGAAACAAAAATTTGAAAGTTCGTTGAGTTGGTCGTTAGAGAGAGTGAACGAAATTTAGTTCGTTGGTGAAGTCGGGACAATTTTGAGACTTCGTTGGTATTTTATGACATTGACCCTTGACGGATTACATAAACTAATAACCAAACTTCACCACTCAAACTATAATAAGTCTTTGAAATTTTTGTTAGCTTTGTAGACACCCCGGATCATCAACGTGTTTTTTGTACTTTGAGTTTACTTGTTACTGAATATTATCCTTCAAATGCCCACAAAAACAACAGCAATAAAAATGACATGGGTTTTAGGCCTACATGAAAAGGAAAAGATATATATTGTTTTGTTGTCTGTTATTTGCAAATTTAAAGACTCCTACACTAAATTAAATTGAAAACATGAAAAAGCCTAAGTCGTCAAGTTTAGAAATATACTTTGTAATACTTACAATGGGGCCAACATGGACACATCTGATAGTTTTACTTAAGTTTGAGAGGTGTCGTGTGCCGAAAGCTTAAACATACATGTCTCACAAATTTACCTATGAAATGAATAACCATACTTTGTAACATTTTAAATTCAAAAGTGTTGAATAACATTTTAGAAGAGAAGTCATTGGATTTTTGTTCCATTACAAATAGAATGTATCTACATACGATCTAAATATGTGTTAGACTTAATCCCTTGCACAGGCTCTCCAGTGGGTATTCTTGACTTTAAATACAAAGGATACTCGAGCGCTGCAATCTGAAATGATGCACCGCGACATATTCAGTTGCAGCCTCAGTTCATGGAATTTCCTACGGAATTCTGTCAACAGTTATCAAAAACAAATTTGTATAAAAGTAATGAAGTATAAAAATTTTCAAACTTCAGCGTTCATAACAGAATAGAACAAAAGTTGCTAATAAAGGATAAGTTAACCTTTGTTGGTCGTCCGATGGCTTATTATGTTTTCATTTCAGACGGAATGTCGATAACGCTCTTCCCCAAAGTATCATGGCGCGAGTCACCAACAACTTCCCAATCGAACCACCCGGTTTATAAAATCTTTGCTCGTTCAGCGTATTAGTATTATATATTGTAACACGATGTGACCATATATAAAAGCTCCATTTGTTTTTAATAAAAATTCAATGACTTTTTATTTACCGATGACCAATAAATGATGTGATTTCGCAGGCTTTTGTGCTAAAAATGTTGAATATATATTTCTTTATTGATCAACTGGATCACATAATCATCACATTCTGGTATCTAATTAGACCGAGTCCTAGCTTGGGTATGACTGTTTTGGGTTGAAACCAAATTCGATCAAAACTAAAATAATATAACAGGAAATGAACATGTTCAAATATTTGGTTTTATATTTTGAACCCAGTGGCACACATAGTAACATAAACAAAAAATATATTGGACAATGTATACTATTACCTGGTGTTTTTCTTCCTTAAGCAATATGAGCGTTCTCACAACACCACCTGCATAACAATCCTTCGTGCCATGATAATTCATATGGAATTCCTTTTCACCTCCCATGAGTTCATAGCTCAGTGTTATCAACCTTCACACAAAGTAACGGATTAGCGCTTGCATAATTAAAGGAGCTAAATGGTGGGAAAAAATATATTAGATGTTATCATTTAATAATGGTTTTCGTTTTTTTGGTTGTTGATTTTAGAATTTAGATAGTAATGGGTTGCGGGAGTTCTTGAAAACTGCAACCCTGCTGCCGGAAAAAGGATTTTTATAAAAGTGTTATGAAAAAGTATTTGACGGCAGTTTAACTTTTAGGTGTTGCAGTTACGTTTGTAGTCTTTTACCCAACATGAACTCACAACTATTATAATGGGCTTTTCCATTACCATGTACATTTCCATAACAAAAACTCGCGCCATTTTGTTCCACATGGTAAACCTAACGCTCCTGATACGGAAAAAGAAACATTCAGTTTTGATTAAGCATATTTTGTTAGTGGAATATATATATTTAGCAATAGAGTATATTAACTAAAGATTCTGGATATCGATATTCCTTCTTGTCACTCGTTTCTGGTTGCGTCTCCTGATACCAATTGGTCGCTAACTTTTTGAATACACCGAATATAATCTGCTAAGAAAATGTACAATTTTTAGAATTTGCAGGTTATGCTTAGTGGAAATGCTAATATAAAATTTTAGACATAAAAAACATAGTAACTTGGAGAATATTGAATGTACTTACTGACGCATGGCTGAAAACTCGGAATGAATTCTGACAAAATTGCCTGTGATTATATGCAGAGGATATGCAATTTAAGTTACATGGTATACGGATTTAAATTGTACCTCTCCTATGTCAAAAAGCTAGTGTTTCTCTTCTTTTCGTCGTTTACTCTACCATCTCAATGTCCAACTAAAAGTGCCTAAATGTAGTAATCAAATGAATCTTAACGAAAACTTGCGTTGTGGTTATTCAACATCAGTAACATCAATGATAATTACTTCAATTCATATTGAGGTAGAAGTTTGCGATTATTGAAATAACTCTAACCTGTGTTTCCATTTCCCCACAATGGACTTACAAAGATGTGGCCAAGTAAAACAGTGGCCTCTTCCTATGACTTTTATTTTGCAATAATCGAATCCAAACATATCCCTCCTAAGGCCAACCAAACACCCCATTCTTCAAACCCTAACCAATGAAAACAGATGAAGCTAAAATTTAAGAAACCTTCAAATCAGAATACAAAAGCATACCTTTGATTTAGATAAACTAATTTTGAAGACTTAGCTACAAACTGAAATTGATGTATTATAATTTTGATTTAAATCCTTTATCTAGCTTTGATCTTACCTGCATCTTGTTTATGGATTAGGTATGACCTTCCATGCATCTTTTTCGAACAGATAAACAAACAAATTTCTACCTCTAAAACATTGTTTAATCCTATCCATAGGTAGCAAAGTAATCGTCGATCCTGATCACACATGCAAGATTACACAATTTACCTGCAATAGATAAAAGTTTGCAATAGACTTTTTACCTGCAATAGATAAAACTTTGCATCGGTGGTTAGTGGTGACTTGATCAATTGATGTTTGTTTGCTTTTACATACCTTGCGGCGATGGTGGTGGTTTGCTTTTACATACCTTGACAAACAAATCGATGTTTGTTTGCTTTTACATACCTTACGTAATAAACTTGATATTTGAACTTGATATCGGACATGTTGATAAAGTCACTACCTCCGTCAACTTGCTCATCTTCTGAATTCCGAATATACTGACTCATAAAAGCGCGTGTGTTAAGTGGTGTGAACTGAATGAAAGATAAGTCGCTTTCTGCCTTGAAAGGGTATCCCACTTCAATTTCCAGCCGCCAAGCTAACATTTGCATAACCCTCAGTAACTCTTCTTTTTATAGCGACAACTGACATTCTTCTTGTGCCTCATTCATGACTAACTATCTTTGCTTATTCGATATGAATTGTGAAACTCTCATCTATAATATGTATATATATTGTCATTTTCCTTTCACACGCTATCTACCTTAACGACTTATCACATGCTTTTTTGAACCAAACCACACGCTAATATAGTGTGAGTGACCATTAAAAGAAAGGAACAATTTATAGTTGTAAAACATTTCTATTGCCTAACACTGGTTATGAAAACCGCGACACATCAGCCAGTTTCTGTTTTGAGTCTATTCAGATTGTTAAACTATGTTCGGTGTTTGTTACACCTTACTACGTTAGTGATACTCCTATTAATAATTATCATGTATCATCAGTTTATCCTCTATTACAATTTACACAGAGTGTTACATAGTCTTTCTCTCACTACGTATAATCAGAGTATTATGATCCAAGTTATTCAAATGAACTATGGAAATAAATTATCACATAAGCCTGCATAGATTAGTAAATTTAATTATAGGCAAGTGATTATAAGGTAATCATACTCACCAGGCATCAATAAGTTTATCCACAACTTCAGGTGAACCTTCCTTGAGTTCCACCATGGTCCATAGTTTAGAAGCTTTAAAAATCTGCATACAGAAAGCATGTCAAACCACGCCACCTAACCACAACAGTTGAATTAATGCATAGTTTTCGCTAAAAAAATATACACAGCCCCTGATATATCCAGTATTAACATCACCATACCTACCTTTGAGCTTTTATATCATCACTACCGTACCAAATATATAGCTTAGAATAACACTGACATCCATTGTTTCAGTTGTCAGTAGAAACTGTAACCAAAATACCAACAATGAAATGTGTCGAATGCTTGACTCTTAGTTACCAATACATTTTGGGTACACATCTTGGGAGTAGGCCAATAGCAGAATAAAAAACGACTAAAATATTGACAAAAAGAAGTTACTAACCTCAAGAACATTACAATCTGATTGAAGATATGAAACCCATCTGCATAATTCTTATGCAATACATTATTTAAAATTACCTGAAGAGAAGAAAATGATGATGAAAATTGATGTTGTTATCGATTCTTAATGGAGGGGGTGTGTCTTAAATCAACCAATTTCAATACCAAAAAAACCTAGATCTCAAAACCTCAAATCAAATCCATATAAAAAAAATTAAAAAATTACCTGAAGAAGAAGATGATGAAGATTGATGTTGTTGCCGATTCAGGAGGGTGTGCACCTTTGGTTTTTTCATAACCAAAAACAATAAAGGCTCTTAAGAAGATGATAAGATGCTCCATTTGTTTGTGAAACTGCAAGGATGATTGATATCCTAAATTCAATGCCAGGCAAATGAAGAGGTTGTGCATGTGGATGGTCAATTATGCAAAACGCAAATTAGGCCTAAAATTGTTTAAACTTGATGCTCCATCAATACCATACTGCCCATTCAAATCTCCAACTCAATCTTATATAGTATAAGATGGTCGTTTCTTTCTGGGCTGGGCTGTATTGTTCTTGGGCCATTATCAAAAGCAAATCCACAATGCATAAGACAACAAAATACCATACTGCTCTTTAGTATATTGTCTAATAACAAGATTAACCAAATGATGCAGTGATTAACAGAAGATAGCTCTAAATTATTGCTTAGTTGGTTTGATATATAAGAGTTACATCATCTTTTCGTACCATTTCTCCAATTTAAACCCAACACGATTGGTCACATATTGTTTAAATTTGTGAGTGAAAGCATACATATATGTAAGCCATATTTCGCCATTCAAAGCAAAGTCCTTATTTATTTATCTCTCTTATTTCCAAACACTTGCTTCTCAATAACAAAAACTCAGAAAACGAGCACACAAACGGACGCCAACTTTTCAAATGCTGTTTGATAAAGTAAGGTGTTGTTTGTTTATTAAGAGGCTCTGAGTCTAAATATGAACCGCACATCTGAATCTGAATCTGATGCGTAAATGTCTGAATCTAAATCCAATAAGACTGTTTGTTTTTTTAATAATAAACGCCTGAATATTGTAAATATAAAACAGTTTCAATTTTATAAAACATAAACACATCCGAACATTAAAGAAAACATTTGATCCATAAATTTAACATAGTCTAGCAACGTGAAAATAAAATGTCATAATCTAAAACATTCAAAGACATTGTGCCGTAACTGAATCTCGTAAGCTAGTCATATATTCCCCAAGTGTCCTCGAGCTTGAGCTACTTTTTTCCAAGAGTCCACAAATAAAGTACAACCATTGGGACCTAACGTATTAACCTAATCGATACATGTTTTTAACAAAAACTTTAATTATTTCGCGATAAAATTTAGTTTTTCACTTAAATCACCCATTCTTATAATAAAAAAGACACCTAATAATTAAAGTAATATACATAATATCCTAAGCTACATAATAAGTAAAACCTATAAGTCACATATACTTTTTTACCTAAGAACAACAGGTTCATGCTAGATGATTAATTTTTTTTATATTATATTAATTAAGGATTTTTAGATAGATAGGTTACCAAACTATCAACTTTTGTTCGCCTAAGTTACTAAACTTTTTTTTTGTTCATTTGGGTTACTGGACTATCAAAAGCGGTTAAATTTGGTATCGAACTATCGGTGACCGGTTGCTAGTGTTAATTCCCAATTACATTGCCAGCGTGGCATTTGACTTTTGATACAAATAAGTTACTGAACTTTGCGAATTTGTTCACCTAAGTTACTAAACTTTGCGAATTTTTACACACGTTTTTATACACATTTTTATCTACACATTTTTATAAACACGTTTTCATACACACATTTTTATAAACGGTTTTATACACACGTTTTTATACACACATTCTTATACACATCTTTAAAGACACATTCTTGTATACATTTTTATACACACAATTTTATACACGGTTTTTGAAAGAGAAGCATTGCAGAAACTACAAGGACCAAAGTGTAACTTATAGAAAGTTTAGGAGTTTATGTTGTAACTTTAGAAGATAGTTAGTTAGAGTTAGTTTTTCTTTTCCCGCTCATTTCTTGTATAAATACCATGTACTATTCTTCATTTTCAGTTCAATGAAATCACTTTCACTGTGTGTTTTCCTCTCAATTCATCATTGTCAATAGTTTCATACACACATTTTTATACACGGTTTTATACACATATTTTTATACACACATTTTTATACACGGTTTTATACACACAAAAAGCTGTATAAAAACGTGTGTATAAAAACATGTAAAAAATGTGTGTATAAAAAGTGTATATAAAAGCGTGTATAAAAAAGTGCGTATAAAAATGCATATAAAAACGTGGATAAAAACGTGTATAAAAACATGTATTTTCTAGAGGTATTTTTAGATGAACAAAACAACAAACTTTAGTAACTTAAGCGAACAAATTCGCAAAGTTGAGTAACATACCTGTCAAATAACCTGATATGTTTCTGAGTTGGATAATTGGGCCCACGAAAAGCTGACGTGGAGAAGGTCAAAACACAATATCCCGGTTGCCAGTATTCGAGGTAACCTGAATGAACACACTTTTGTTGTTTGGTAACCTTAAAGTTAAACTTCGATAATCCAATAACCCAAATAGACAAAAAAAAAGTTTAGTAACTTAGGCGAATAAAAGCTGATAGTTTAGTAACCTATCTATCTAAAAACCCTATTAATTGTATATATAATCAATTGAGATGTCATGCTACAGTGCTACGAGGAATAGTGTCTGGCCATAGTGATTTTTTTGGGCTCTCATTTTTGGGTCGGCCCATTTGTTTTTTTTTCTTGGGCTCCTATTTTTGGGCCGGCCCATTTGGTTTTTTTTTATTTAGTCAAGATTTATAGCACGAGTATAATAATGCGAAACGTATAACTACGCAATATATAAAAAAAACGTCGAATACAAGTCAGCCCCGTTGCAACGCACGTGCACATTCCTACTCAATATTGGTTCAAAATCAATTAAAAAATATTTATGCCCCGTCTCGGCCCAACCCATTTGTTTTTTTTTCCTTTTTTACTTAGCAACATTTATGGCGCGAGTATAATAACGTGGAACATACAAGCAGACAATATAAAAAAAACACGCCGAATACAAGAAAGAAAAAGCTAAAAAAAAATAAGTGTCCACACCAATTAAAAAAAAACCTGCCCCGCAGCAACAGAAAAAAACCCGTCCCGCAGCAACGCGCGGTACCTTTGCTTGTTAAATATAATGCAAATGGATAATGCCTTTATTCATATATAGGTAATTAGATTGAAAGTGCCATTGTATTCTGGAATACGCATAACAAGGATGAAGACCTTTAGCAATATATGATTGTTTTAATGTTGCTGCGTTTAGCAAACATCACAAAGTATGCATAACATGAATAAAGTAAAAATTAATTATATGTACTAAATGTCAACAAGAGGCATTAAGATACTCTTCTCAAGTCTAGATCATTAAGATGTTTTTACATTTGACCGCGTCTGAACGGAAGAAAAAAATCAACAGTCTGAACGCCCAAAACGTCTGACCGATTAAGAGGTTTGGCTCATTAAGAGTCTGTTAAGACATTTTAAAGTAGGGGTGTGCATCGGCTCAAAACCGAACCGAACCGACAAAAACCGAACCGAACCGAAAACCGAGTTTAGGGAAAAACATGAACCAAAACCGAACCGAAGTTTACCGAGAAAAACCGAAACCGAACCGAACCGACAAAAACCGAACCGAATAGATAGTTTAGGCGTATTTTTTTTGGTTTTAACCGGAACCGAACCGAACCGACAAAACCGAAACCGAAAATTGAAAATATACAAAACCGAAAACCGAACCGAAAATAGTCAGTTCGGTTTCGATCGGTTCGGTTTGGCTCGGTTTGTCGGTTCAGTTCGATTTTCGGTTAGCTTTGCTCAGCCTTATTTTAAAGAAAAACAAACACCACCTAAGACTAATACTGTGAAAAAAATGAAAGAAAAAAAATGATGTTTGACTTTGTTGGGCCTCAGCCTAATATACTGATCACAATAACAGACACATATTTTAATTATAAATATACTCATTTGAGCCAACATACGACGTCGTTTTCCCATATGCTATTTTTTTTTTCCTTTTTCTTTAACTAGACAACTTAAAAATAATTGCTTGGCACAAAATAGGAAAAAAAAATATTACAAAAGTACTTATTTATTCAGATCAAAAAATATCCGTGACATGAGGCCCAACACATAAGCCCTTATAAGAAAAAAACAAACTATTAAACTTGAGATCGAAAAAATAAACCCGCACAAAATAATATATAAAAAAAATTGCTCCGCACAAAATAGATTTTTTTTTTTTATAAAAGTACTGATTTATTCAGATCAAAAAATACCCACGACATGACGCCCAACACATAAGCTCATATAAAAGAACAAACTATTAAACATGATACCGGAAAAAGAAACCCGCACAAAATACAAAAAAATATAAAAAAAAATTAACTCCCCGCATCAACGCGCGAGCAATCATGCTTAACACATATTTACCCAAATCTCATAAAATTATATTAAAAAAAACCCCAAATAGCCAAAAAAATACATTTAAACATGAGGCCCAACAAATAAGCCCATATAAAAAAAAAAAAACTATTAAACATCAGACCGAAAAAACAAACCAGCACAAGAAAAAAAATTAACGTTCTGCAACATCGCACGGACAATCATGCTTGTTGTGAATTAAACCTTACTTAAACCAGTTACCCGTAACATTTGGTTGCCGATTTTCATTAGCTGAAGTTTTGGTTTTAGGTCGTAACAACTTATTAATGTAACTCGTTTTAAACAATTTTCAGCTGTTACCTACTTTTTTTGTTGACTATTACTTTTCACATAAACATAATGTTGGTGGTTATAAGCCCATAACAGTAAGATAATCAATGTCCGCCTAATTACCAATGAATGGTTACCGGATATTATTTGGAATCGTGTTATCACTTTCCAAAGCAAACTATTCGACCCTAATACTTGGGATAAGACCAAAAGATTGTTAATGATTTAGGCACAAATCAATAACCCTTGCGCATCTAAATGTTTATGTTTTTAGTATCCTCTCATGCAGATGTTATGAAATCTATTTATAGTAGAGATCACTCAAACCCTAGTCAATGCAATTATGAGAGATTAACGGCCCATTAATCTCTCCACAATTAGTCTCTATAATTGTAGGGATTAGTGATTACAACTTACATGACCAATTAAACGTGGTCATTCATGCATGTGAAAACTAGAAGGGGGGTTGAATAATTTTTACCGTTTTAAAATTAAAACTTAAATTGTCGACTTATGTGAACTCAAGAGATATACACAAATGTATATGATAGCGATGCAATAAGTAAGTAACTAATCTACGAAATATAAACAAGTAAAGATAAGAAAGATCAAACCGATGACACAATGATTTATAGTGGTTCGGCTACGAAGCTCCTTTTCGCCCTACTCCACTCCCCAAGTACTCAACCTGAGAGTTATCTTTACTATGTCAACAAGCTCCCTTTAGGAGGAGAAAACCGTACACGTCGCTTACACTTTTTTTGGTACTAAGCTAAATACCGAGTTCTACTTCGAGATAGAACCAATCTAACACACTATGTATTTTATGGCCTAAATACTAACCTATCATACACATATGATACACACAACACACAACACAAGATATACAAGATAAATGATTATCACAAACATGATGGCATAACTAAACTATTAACACTTGAAGCTTGATGTCTTCTTGAGTGTTCTTCACTAAAGAGTGGAATGAGTTGATCACTTGTAATAGATTATGTAACAAGTATAATGATCAAAGAATATACAAGATAAAAGATGTATGTGAAAAATATTTTTCAAGAGTTGTTTAAAATGAAAGCATAAGGTTGTTATTTATAGGCAAACTTTTGAAATTTAAATCTGTCCCAGACAGCTGGTCCGTGCGACTCACAGATCCACCATTGCCTAGATCCATCCCTTGTATTTGGTGGATCCGTGGGTGGAGCTGGGACAACATTTGTCATTTTGTAATTAACCCCAAATCTATACAAAATATTGTTTTGTACTTAATAAAACTATTTTATTAGATTCTTCTAGAACAAAATATTTCTTATCACCAATAAGGAAAGATTTTCTAGATTTGGGAAGATTTAAAAAGATTTGGAAAGATTGTTTCCACTTATGGTTAATCTTATTTTGTCTTACATGATTAATATAACTAGCTTATAATTAATCATGTGTTAACTTAAATCATTTGATTAGAAAGGGTTTATGCAAATGATAATATTTTTCTTTGATCATTAACTATGTTTAATAATGTCATATTCATACCTTAAGTGATTTGTCGTCGTCAAGTAAACTTTTGACTAAATAACTTGTTTACGTAAACTTTTACGTAGTATGACATTATATTTGTTATTATCAAAACATGAAGATCATTAAATATAAATATCGTTTTTGCGCGAATATTTGTATTAACAAAAAATTAGTGCAATAATAGTTTTTTTCCTAAGAAAAATATGTCATATACAACAAAGTGTATAGACGACTTAATAGATTTCCATGACGAACGCTCCCCCCATGCTCAGGGGGCGTCGAAATGGAACCACAAAAAGAAAAAGGAATGATTGCAAAACTGATCAATCCTATGGCCATGAGTAATCCATATACCACAAAGTGTATATGCTTTAACCTGCAAAAGAAAACTTAGTGTAATATATACTTCGTCTTTCGAGGAAGTCATATATAATAAGATGTATATATGATGTGATATGATTCTTCTAAAACTAGAATGAAATATGATTCTATAAAAGAAACTCCTAGAAAAGTAAGCTAAAAGGTATAATCCTACTACTTGCATCATCATGGTTGGCGTTAGTGGTGAGGTTGTCGAAGATTGTAAGGACATGTTTGAGAATGAGACGCATTTCAATATGAAATTCACTTGGCTTTTGACAACATAGGAAAATGTACTTATGAGTATCGGGATATGTAGATGACCCGTCGATCCATATGTATTGTGGAAGGCGATTCAACCTTCACGGGAAGTAGTGGTAGTGAGTAGGTTTTGGTTATGGTGGTGAAAGTTTCATGGTGATTCATCTTGTAAGAATGACTCGGGGGAAGACTCAAATTTGATAGTTGCAAGAAGGTTCGTCTTTAAACCTTACCTTGTTGGTTGACAAGGCAATTGAGGTGATAGACATGATGACTTTGTGACTAGTGAAATATGGCGAAAAATGGTGATGACAGTGCAGGCAACTAACAATGTATGCACAAAGTGATGAAGATGATTATGCATGTATGATCATGTAATGAGAGGTATTGATTAAAGTGTGATAAATGTGCAAATGAGCACAAATTAACTTGATAAAGATTTCGATCTTTATTGACCTACACAAATCCAAACGGGTTAGTTTTAAGTCTAACACAAGATAGAAGCAAGAATGTCATTTTACAACATTATCACATGAATGAAAACTTGCTTAAATATTATCACACAAAAGACTCAACAAGTAGACACATAGATAGACAAAGCACGTTTGCAAATAGATACACCAATAGGAATACTCCTAAGCTAAGCGAAGAGAAGGACATATGTTGCAACTAGCTTAAAATGTCATAATATATGTTTGAAAAAAATATTGGATAACTCTATGAGCTTTAGAAGGACTTAAGAGCTAGATAAGTCAAAACCAACTATTGAGTAACCTTAATACAAGTATAAATAACCTAATTAAAGTGTCGGGAACAAAAGTTAACTACCCCAAATGGCATAAATGCCTTCTGTAGAACCATCTTGGGCGGTTCCTTTTGCATAATGGAACCGGCTTTGCTGCAGATGGAACCGGCCCCTGCAGACAAGGTTCCTCAAATCTTAAAAATTCCTAGAAATGTTCCAAATGATTTCTAAACCTATTTTTCGCTTGAGATAGTGATAAAATATATTTTCTTAATAATGCAAAAGGCTTATGGAAAAGATCCAACGCTTAGATCCTATGATTTTCTATTATCCCAAATGCTCCCAATTCTAGAGGGGAATGACAATCAAGAAGCATGAATTGCATAAAAACCAACCAAAAGCATAAAGAATTCAGTTTACAAGTAAGCATTCAAGAATTCAAACATAAAGGATATGAGAAATAAAAACATTCATACAAGAACATGTCCCAAATAGTTCAACCAAACACAAGTTTAATGAAAGAGATTATTTAGATTAGTAAATCGATTGCACTAACAATGAAATGAAAGATAAAGAACAAAGGAAACAAGTAGGCGCGAATCCAAAGATGGTGTTTTAGATAATGAACTTACTTTAAAAGAAAATCATAAATTTCTACATGAATACCAAGAATACTTTGACATAATATAAGTGCACAAAAAAAACAAATAAATTATGTAGCAATGTCAAGTAAGGAACAAGATGAAAAGATTATGCAAACCATGTTAAAGCATGTATAAATTAGACCATCATACGGATAGATTTAAGAAATGCCAACAAGGAACAAGAACTACCAAACATAGACATGTCCATATCAAAATCATCATGTATCAAAATGAAAAATTATGATATCATACGAAACATCATATAGGAGACAAAATTACCTCAAATGCAAACATCATGCAAGTCATGTTTAAGTTTTAACAGTTAGTAACACGAATACAAGCATAAAAGCATTTAAAAACACCTTTCTAAGGCTTTTAAGCATTTTGTCCAATTAATCAAATAGAATCAAAACCCACGGATAACGGCAAGAAGAAAATAATCTTACAAAAGCATAAAAAATCCAACACATGAATGGCAATGAAGACATGAAAGACTAACAAACAAGAATCATATTTTACTATTCAGCATGAAAAACGAAGCATTAGTGTGTTTTGGGAGATGAAAAGAACAAGATGTAAACCTAGTGTATAGAGGATTGAACATGGAATGAAAAATGGCAATATCAAAATGTGTAGATAATTTTAATGAAGTATTTTTGAAATGCTCATTTTTCAACAAGACCAAAAATATTTTAACACCTTTGGAGGAAACGCCATGACAAAAAATTGACCTTTTGTTATTATCGTAGAAGTTGACAATAATATATTGCAAATCTTTTGAGAATATCGTTACATGAAAAAAAACAGACACAGTTAGATCTTTAAAAAATGGGCGGGTGGCCCAACTTCTAAATCCATCGATTGATTTATACAAATCCCTAGAATTACCCCTTTTCCTAAAAAAACTGGTTTACAATTCCTCTACATGGCCCTAAAAGTGACTGAAACTCCGACTTCCTATACTTTGACAAAACAGGAAAACTTCTAGAATTTAATCTTACAAATATATACATACTCCCTCCGTCCCATATTAAGTGTCCACAATGGAATCTTTTAAGTCTTTTTTTATCAACTTTGACCATAAATATTTTTGTTTGTGTTATATAATATTGAACAAAAATTCTACCAACGAAAAATATATTCAAAACTCTATCCATTCATATATCTTGCATCAAGTATCATATAACGTAAGAAGAAAACATTAAGGTCAAAGTTGAAGAAAAAAGACTTTGAAAAAGTCAAGTGGACACTTAATGTGGGACGGAGGTAGTACTTAAATATCAAAGACACACTTGGTCTAAATGAACAGCGAAACCGTTCTTTATGAGTTTTGCCAAACACTAGTTTTGATCCGTTTTAACCAAAATAATAACTTATTACTTTGACCCGCTTTGAAAAATACTTTTAAAACTATAACAAGACATCATTACACTTGATATTTACTTGAGTATTTCGGATGAAACATTCAAGTTGTCAATCTCACTTTGATGTGCATATATCTTATAACAATATTCTACAAAACACTTACCTAGCTTACTTAGATCTTATTCATATGAGTTGATATAGCATAAGCATAGAAAGATAAATATGCCTATATGAAGTGCACGAAACCTAGCATAAAACGTAATATGCATATTTATGAAATCGAAAAGCTAACACATAGATAACATGTTATCCCAAACACTAATGTTACACAAAAAACAAAAGTTCAAATAAATGAGGTGCAACAAGTAATCATATACCATATTACACATTTTAAACATCATTTCTACTTATATGACTTATCTAAACACTTATGGAAAAACATTTTCAACAAAACTAGGAGTTATCCCAAACACTCCTTTCGAAACCAAATGGATATGAAATTTTCTTAAATTAATTAAACAAGCAAAGGAATGACAAGATAGACACATATGATCCACAAATAAACAAGTTCAATTTCACTTTGAGATGAGCATACAATCAAGATAAATAGACAATGCAAATTAAGGCAACTAGTCATTTAACATACGAAAAATAAATTTCGCCTTGCGTTGAATATAACGATGTATAACAAGCTTGATTAGTGTCAAAAATACTTTAATTTCAAAGGAGGATTCATCAATGTTCAAAGGATACCAACCAAAATTGCCCGACTCAAAAGTTCGAGTTTCTATGTTAATACGAAACTTGAAATTTTAGACACTTTGTAGAATTTTGAAATTTTGAATTACTTAAACTTTGAATCAGTACCTCTAACCTATTTAAATAGAAACTAGACTCAATTCTCTTTGAAACGATAGGTGACACGACTCGTACGGATTTACGGTTAGTATTTTACGGGCTTTCGAAGTTGATCAAAAATTTAAAAAACTTTCTGTAGAACCGGGTCCGCCGGTTCCTTTACCAAATGAAACCAGCCTTTGTTAACAAAGGAACCGGGGGTCTGGATGAATTTTCTAAAAACGCATATTTTGACCCGACGAAAAGGTTTAACACTTGGTAGGCTTTAAGGTAGACTTATATAGCAAATTTTAATCATTATTCAAGCTTGTATAACAAAGGCCATATTTTGTACCGTAACGAAAAGGTTTAAACCAATTGGTTAGGCTTTAAGGTAGTTACTGTGAGTAGCAACATTTAATCATTATTCAAGCTTGTATAACAAAGATATTCAACAATAAAGACTTCTAAGAATGAAACAACGATATACTTTCCATATTAAATCCCACTTTTTGGATAATTTGATACATGAATCGTACTCGGTTTTAAAAACCATTCATTTTGAAAACAAGAGCCACATAGCTCTGATACCAATTGTGAAAAATGTAGAGGGGGGAGGGGGGGGGGGGTGAATATGTTTTCGATTAAAATCTAAAAACTTTAGTATCAAATACCCGAACAAGCTCGACATAATATGAAAAGTACCAAATATAGTCTATGACTATATGAATTATGAAAAGCATAGAATAAGCAATTAGTCACAACACAAGCACAATCATAAGCATAAAGTAAATAAAGAGCGATAAATAAATAGAAAGCAAACCGAGCACGATGAATTATAGTGGTTCGGTCATGAAGCTCCTCTCCGCCCTACTTCACTCCCTGAGTACCCAACTCGAGAGTTACTTCACTAGATCAACACGCTCCCTTCTCGGCGGAGAAAACCTTACACAACGTCGCTTACACTTTATCCGGTACAAAGCTAAATACCGAGTCCTAACAAAGGCAGAACCAACCCATCCTCGCTTACACTTTATCTGGTACAAAGCTAAATACCGAGTCCTTCTTTGGGTATAACCAAACCCGTTATGTTTTGTGGCCCAACATAAAAAACCTTGTGTTTTATGGCACAAACACATAAACCATCTAATCTAAATCAAATGATACAAAGAGATGATATAAATGGGTGTACAATAATAATCCTAAACAAATATGTCTAATGGATGTGAAAGCCCAAACCAAGCATCAAGATCATAAAGCATGATGAGGTTAGTCTTCTATGATAGAAGATCACAAGTTTCCCAAGCTTGTTGAGTTTCATGTGCTTAAATGCTTGTGGCGGATGTAGATTGCAAGATCTCAAAGCTTGCTTTGGAGGATCATTTCGGGTGTTTGCTTACAATAAAAATGAGAGTTAGATGCATTATGTTCATGGGGTTTTATGAATGGATTCCTACAGATCTAGATGTGTGAATAATGGTGGAGAAAGTGTGTTAAAAGTGATGCCAAACGGATTGGAAAGACTCCTTTATTTATAGGCAAAAGCTGAATGGAACCGGCTACTGTTCACAATGGAATCGGCTTTGTAAATCAAAAAGAACCGGCGACGCTCCAATGGAACTGGCTAATGTTCATCAGATCCAAAAAGTCTTGTGTAATCTTTGAGAGATCTTTCAAGATTTAAATGATGCAATGTATGATGTAAATTACTTTTTATATACTTAATAAAAGAAAGTAAGCTTGTAAAAATAAAAAGACTAGTTGAATTTTTGTCAAAATAAAAGTGATGCATTTGTATAAAAATACTTGTGAATGCAAAATGTGAAATGATGTTTGATCATAATACAACATAACAAACATGTACGAACCTGTGTTGTAACATACGGGGAATCGAGACGTGGAGACGTGTTGATGTATGTTGAGACAAAATATGACTACGAGTAACTTGTACACTTTACGTTATGTATTACAAGTTACATGTTTGTCATCATTAAAACAAACAAGAATATGTAGATTAAATATCGTAATATTTGCACTAACAGGTGTGAATCCTTTAAGTATCAAGATGATATATGCTAAGGTTGTGTATACAGGAGTTTTGTGGTCTGGAAATGATGTTGTAACAATGGTGAGTCGTGGTGGTAATGGTGGTAGTAGCATGACAAGATAAAGGGGGTTTAGATCATCGGATCCTAAGATCCTCACTAAGCCCCAAGGTCTCCAATGGTAGTGTATGAGTTCGTGTGCTCAAACGGGGACATATTTAATGTTTCTAACACTTGGGGAACAAGTTGGGATGAATTTGATCGGTTAAGGAGTAAATAGGAGTCATAAATATGCATTTTTAGCTATACAAACGAAAAGTACGACGAACAATATAGTTAAACCGTCACACATTTCTTCATAACTATTCTTCTCGCTAGTCGCGAAGTATGCCATACTTAAAAGTATGTGCGGCGTACTTAGTGCATTTGCAGTCCTTGACCAAAGAATTAACGTTGTAGATAATTCTTTTCTCTTTTTGTGACCGCTTGGATCAAGTCAATCGGAGCATATGAGCTCCAGTTATGGCCTAAACAGTGGAGGTGTATCGGGAAAACATAAACTTGTGTAAATATATTTGTTTTTGCTCAAATTTTTTGTGTTTTCCTCGCTTTCTTCCATGACACCTACAATATCAAATATACTCAATTAAGTATCGAAAGTTCATATAATTAGTCAAAATACATACATAAAAGCACAAAGAACGCAAAAAAAAATGTATAATTTGAGCGTTATCAAGGGGCTTATTATGTCATTTTTGAATTCATAGTTTAGCCTTATGAGCAGTCTTGTTGTTATTTTGCAAGCTGGGTAAAGTTCAAGGGATTGTTTCAGCAAGTTGTTGAAAGATTGAGCCAAGGCTATATAAGCTGGAGTAATACATGTGTTTTATCATAACCAAAAAAATAGTTTCTTTCTCTATTTTCTCTCTTCTTGTCTCTATCTCTCTCCCCCCTTCACTCTCTCTTTACCTCTCTCTCACTAAAGTTGTATCGCTTTACTATCTTCCATCATATTAAATAAAATAAAATTAGAAAGTATGAAGAAAAAGAGTATATTAAAATACTACAAAGTTCAAGCAAATATGTAATATGGCCCATATAATGCGGCATGCCTAATAAGCTAAAATGCTACTATAAATGGCAAGATTAATAGTATTGAAAAATAAAAACAGCCAAAAGACAAACCACCTTAGTTTTATTGATAGGAATCAAACCCATAATGGCAAGACATTAGTATAGGAAAAAGAAAACATAGAATTTAAACCCATAGGGCGAAACATTGGGAAAAGAAAAACATAGGACTCAACCCCATAAAGGGAGAATACAAATTACTAGGACTCATAACTAAGAAATACGACATTCAATCAAAGGAATACTAATACCACCACCATCTTGTTCATAAGGCTGGTTGACATTATTACCACCACTTACCCCGTCACCATCACCGATAACATTCTCACCGTCCCGCTCAAGATGACTATCACGAATGACATTCTCACCGCCACGAATAACATTCTGACCACCCATCTCAAAAACACCACCACGAATAACATTCTTACCAATTGCACGAATAACATTTCGAGCACCCAACTCAAGATCACCACCACGATTAACAATTTCACCACCTTGCCTAAGATCACCAGCATGAATAACATTCTCTCCACCCTACTCAAGATCACCACCACGACCATCAAGGGCACCGCAGAGCACCAAATCCTATTTATAAATGCTTCACGGTCACGCACATGCACGTTGATCGGCGCCTCCTCGTCTTCAAGCAAAACCACGGCAAGAGTAATAGTAGTTGGGGCTGAGGCAAGAAGAGCCACTTGAAGCCCTACTTTCCTGGCGGGTCAACGAATACGCACCGGACTGCGCTGACTACCTCAACAAACCCAACAACACCTAACGACGCCCATATATAATCTGCGGGGATAAACTAAAAAGCAAACACAAATAGTGGCACACTTATTGTCGCAACGTAGAAGAGCCTAAAATTCGCCCTGTTCGTTTTCTTTTTCATTGGATGTTCTCGACTGCACTTAAAAGTGTTTACGATATGAATACCCAAAAGTGCATCGCCCAAGAAAACACCAACTTAAGTCAGAATCAATTTTTGGCTCGGCCCATCAGTGTTTTGCTTCATCCCTTTCATTAGTGCTTCGCCACCCACCGCAAACATTGCTGAAGTCCTACTAAGCATAATCCAGTTAAAAACGCTACAACTGACCTCCTCTTTGGCACTACACAAAAAACAAAAAAGTTAATAAAAACATCACATAACATTTTTGAAAAATATAGTTTTTTAAATATATGCGAAGGATTAAATATTATCTCTTTAACCATGTTGGAGGCACAGTCTCCTTTGTTGATAGTTTTGAAAAACTATTTCTACATATAACAAATAAAAGCGATCAGGTACAAGAAAAATAGAGAAAAACGACAAGAAATAAAGAATTTTTAAATGATAAACACCTTTATTTGTTATGTATTTTTTTTATAATAAAGAAACTCTTTTTCTCTATAAAAGTGTTTAGGTACAAATAAACTTATAGAAACTCTTTTGTAGGTACAAGAAAAAGGAGAAACAAAGATAAAATAGAGTTTTTACAAGAATAAACAATTTTCTTTTTATTTATTTCTCTTTCTAATAACAGTTAAAAGTGTGTCTATAAGTTTTTTTGGCAAAAACTTAAAAAAATGATAAATTTTATACAAAAGTAAAAAGAAAAGAAAGTTTTTACAAGAATAAACATTATTTATTTCTTTATTTCTCTTTATTATAAAAAATAAAAGTGTTTCTATAAATTTTTTAGACAAAAAACTTACAAAAATAATAAATTTTAGAAAAACGTAACGCGAAAACAAAGATTCTACATAAATAAACACGTTTTTTTTATTTCTCTTTTTATAACAAATAAAAGTGTTTTATCTTTTTATAACAAATAAATAGAGAAAATGTTTTTTCTCTTTACTATTTTAGAAAATATATTATTATTTTTGTAGTTTTTTTTGCCTAAAAAACTTATAGAAACACCTTTAATTGTTATAAAAAGAGAAATAAATAAATAAAACGTGTTTATTCTTGTAGGTCTCTGTTTTCCCTTTGCTTTTTTTAAATTTATTATTTTTGTAAGCTTTTTGCCAAAAAAACTTATAGAAACACTTTTATTTGTTATGATAAAGAGAAATAAATAAGTAATGTTTATTCTTGTAGAAACTTTGTTTTCTTCTTACTTTTATATAAAATTTATTATTTTCGTAAGTTTTTTGCCTAAAAAACTTATAGACACATTTTTTTATCTGTTATTTGTAAGAGAAATAAAAAAAAAGTGTTTATTCTTGTAAAAACTAGATTTTCTCTTTGTTTTTCTCTTTTTTCTTGTACCTAAAAAAGTTTTTCTATAATTTATTTGTACCTAAACACTTTTATAGAGAAAAAAAGATTTTCTTTATTGTAAAAAGAGATATAAATTTATAACAAATAAAGGTCTTTATCATGTAAGACACTTTTTTTCTCGTCGTTTTTCTCTTTTTTCTTGTACCTAATCACTTTTATTTGTTGTATGTACAAACAGTTTATCAAAACTATCAACAAAGGAGATTGTATCCCCAACATGGTTAAAGAGGTAATATTTAATCATTCACAGATATTTTTTAAAAATTTATATTTTTCAAAAATGTTATTTGATGTTTTTATTTACTTTTTCCTTTTTTTGTAGTGCCAAAGAGGAGGTCAGTAACAACGTTTTTAACTGGCTTACGTGAAGTGAGACTTCAAGATTGTTTGCGGTGCGTGGCCATGCACTAATGAAAGGGACAAAGCATAACACTGATGGGCCGAGCCGAAACTTGATTGTGACTTAAGTTGGAGTTTTCTTGGGCGCTGCATTTCTGAGTATTCGTATCGACAACCAATGAAAAAGAAAAGGAACAAGGCGACTTTTGGATTCTTTTACGTTGCGACAATGAATGTGTCATTGTTAGTGTTTGCTTCTTGGTTTGTCCCCGTGGATTATATGTGGGCGTCGTTAGGTTCTTCCGGGTCTGTTGGGGTAGTCAACGCAGTCCGATGCGTATTCGCTGACCCGCTCAAGCATGTAGGGCTTCAAGTGGCTCTTCGTGCCTCAACCCCAGCCCCAGCCCCAGCTACTATTCCTTCGGAGGCTGCCCGTCGTACCTGGCCGCCGTTGTTTTAATTGAAGACCAAGGAGGCACTTAACAACGTGCCTATGACTGATCATGAAGCATTTATAAATAGCCTTTGATGCTTTATTGGTGCTCGTGGTGATCGTGGCGGTGATCTTGAGCAGGGTGGTGAGAAACTTATTCGTGTTGGTGATCTTGAGCAAGGTGGTGAGAATGATAATCGTGGTGGTGATCTTGAGCTAGGTGGTCGGAATGTTATTCGTGCATTTGGTGAAAATGTTAATCGTAGTGGCGATCTTGAGCTAGGCGGTCAAAATGTTATTCGTGCAGTTGGTGAGGATGTTATTCGTGGTGGTGTTTTTGAGCTGGGTGGTCGGAATGTTATTCATTCCTTAACCCTAAAAAATACTTAACAAAAAATCAAAACCCTAATTAATAAATGAAACTGAAAATAAACTACCAACTGTAATTAAATGACATTTTAGAAAAGAGATAATGAAAGTTTACCTATTTAAACAGAGAAATCATGGTTGGAAAATATATAACATCATCTCTAAGAAACACCCACAAACGAATAATTCTAACTTTGATCAACATAAGTGAGCGCCACTTACAAGAGGAGCGGATCTATATCATGCTAATGCAATTAGTTGGAAACAAAAATAGTTTAAACGCCAACTGTAAAAAAATAAAATAGTTGACCTCTATACTTAGTTAAGAACCGCTATGGGGATGAAGGAAAAAACCTCATTCAAATTATGGAGAATTTGAAATGAAGATCTAGAGATGTTTGATAATTTTAGGTATTAGAAACACAACTATAAATATCTATACTACATTATAAAACATTTAGCCCATCTATTTTTAGAAGTCTTAATTAAGTAAAAAAAGATTACTTTATTAAGAAAGATGTAAAATCATTCGAAAATGTTCATCATACACATTTAAAAGCCTTTAAAATCTTTTAATAGCCAAAACTTGTAACAACTCAAAACATGTAACAACCAATTAAATGGTAAAGTTGTAACGGCCATATACGTTTTTTAATATAGTCAACTTGTAACTGCTAACATTGATACTGTCATCAATTCAGTCAAATTATAACTGCTGCATTCATGTGGTCCATTAAACATCATTTAAGTGTAAATCACAAACTCAAATACGAGTATAAAAACCTAACATGCTAAAAAAATTCATTACACCATTTTCATCTCTCTATTTTATCTCTTAAAAACACAAACACCTTTCTCTTTCTTTCTTCAAACCACCAAATTCCGCCATCTCACATATCAGATTTTGCCGCCACTACCGTTTAGTTTTGCCGCCACCTTTGCCAACATCATGTGCCGTCAGCCGCTACCGCCACTGTAACACCCTCAAATTGGGTCGCAACGGAATAAGGGTCTGGGGCGTGTTACTTCTCAGATCAATAACACAAGATATATATAGAACGACCAAAAAGTCGTTTTAAAACTGATACATTGGATTTAACAAATATTTGATACAAATAGCCCGAAGCTTTAACTTGTTCCTTGTTATTATTACAAAGATTACTGGTTCACAACACATGAGTTTTCCAAAATATAATACAACCATATCTTTAGCATGACATCCTAAAACAAAATCACCAATGTATCCTTGGCACCTTATGCTTACTGATCTCCTGAAAAACATTGCTTTAAAACGTCAACAATAATGTTGGAGAATTCATAGATTGGATAAATCATAATATGCAGGACCGCAAGACTTTCCCCATGATAATGCAACACATGCAGACATCACAAAACCCGATTACGTTTTCCTAAGCTCATGACACTGAAGCTCGACAATTATATTCGCAATAATAAATATTGCTATTCTGCCCGATCAGATGTTCAACCTTAAACATCCCAAATCCGACATGCTATAATGTTCATTCCCGGTGATCGCTACTTACGCAAACACGTAATCAATATAAAATATACACTTGCGTCCAATTTATAAAACAAAGCATGTTTCCACCCCAAAGTTATAAATCATTGAAATCGTAAAAATATGGGGCTATGAACTCACCTTGAGTTCTGATAATCCAAATATCACAGATAGCGCGTCACGTAAATGATCGAATGCAACCTAAATTAACATAGGTCGTATAAGGACTAATCGCTTTGATTAATTAACATCATATACAAGTCTATGTTAGTTACATCATACTATCGTTCGGGCTATCATAATTTAAGAGGTCATGTAGTGACGTATGAGGAGCTAGGACACTTTAAATCGTAAATCCAACAACTCGTCGATACGCCACCCCGAAGAGGCCTCATTATGAAACTCCCTAGTAATATAGTACTTTGATAACCACATATAATTCTATATAGCTTCATCACCGTCTATTTGTAATTTAGAAATCGTTGTTATAGAGTGAAAACGTTTATAATTACAGTTTTAGTAAAACTGGCATAACTTTCGCGTTTTAAGCCCGATTTTGACGTTTCTTATGCCCACGCTTTCGTATTAGGACGAGTTATCATAATTTGACATTTTCATAATTTGGACCTCCTGGTGAACAGTAACTTTTACTGTTCACACCAGACCCTAAATATATTTATATAGTTTTTGTTATCGTAAAACTCGTATACGCCGTATTTTCTTCGTTATAGCTCCGTTTTTAGCGATTATTTCGAGCACGTTCTCGTAGTTGAAAGTTATATATATTTATGAGGTTTACAAAAATAAAAATTTCTGTCATGAATAGTAACTTTTATAAAAATTGTTTTATAAAAGTATTAATTGTCGTAAACTCGCGAAATTCATAACTCATTCGTTATTAATTGAAAAATTACGATTCTTATCATTTTGGAATCCTAAAAATATGTGTAATCTGTTAAAAATACTAAACTTTCTGTTTTAGAAATACTTTATAACTTGATTTTATAAAGTTTATTTTATAAACCAGCATTAACGTAAATCGTGTTTTTATCGTATCTTTCCCATTATTAATCCGTTTTTCGAGTTTCTTACCTTTTTAGAATCGTCATGAGACGTACTATTTTATAAAGATATAAAATGGACAGGTATTATGTCGAATTAAAACAATAAGTTAGGATGTCTTTCTTGATTCCATATGTAAACTTTGTTTCTATAACTTTCAACTTTGTATCTTACCGTAAGTCTTTTATACTATATATATATTATATGTCTTACATATAATAAAGTCCATTAGTTCATATTTTATCCATGGTTCAAGACAACAAGTCCTCTAACCTCACTTTTAATCACAACTTATAAAAGAAACCCTAATTTGTACATAATCATTTCTACACTTAATCAACATGGTACATCACTTATAGATCCATTTTAGCATGATATTATCAACATCATAACATATATAAAAGTGTACAAAACAATGATAATAAGTAAAAATCCCTTTCACATGTTTAAAAAGTATCCTAGATGGTGATTTAGCTATATAAACATCATATACACATATAATCATGATAATGAAAAGATAAAGGTTTTTAGATGACCTTATGATGAACAATGATGATAGACAACACAATCTAAACCCTTGTTTAGATTAAAAACCCAAGCTTGCACACTTGAAACCCTAGTTTTCTCAAGAAAACCCTAATCTTCAATAACTTGATTAAACCTTGAAAACCTTTAACCAATGCTTGCAAACATCTTAGTATGTCTTAGGAATGATGTGTGTATGTCTCTTAGAAAATCAAGGTATGGATTTGCTAAATGGGGGTTTGTTTGCCGTGAGCTTAGAGGGAGTATATAGGAAGGATGAAGTTGATTTTTCTTAAGTAACGTGAAGTGTGTGTTTACTTTGCTAGCGGATGGACTTATATGCATTAGGACTAGTCAAAGTAATAAAAAGAAAGACCAAAAAGACCTATGGAGGGGGTTTT
>BQNB010001281.1:72617-140410 GCA_026074375.1 Tanacetum coccineum
AGAGGGGGTGAAGGTTTGATCCCTTGTGTAAGTATGTGAGATTGAGTGTTTTAGGGAGAGTGAAGAGGGTCACGGGCTTTGGGTTTCGGTTATGGCGGGAAAGGTTAGGGTTTAACTGGGTTTAAAGGGTGCAGGGGTGAAGACTTTGGGGAATGGGCAACTATGGTCCCTCAACTTGCATAAGGTTATTGCGTGAATGGTCCTTGTGGTGTAATAGTTATAGGATGTTAGCAAAAATGGCCCTTGAGTCATATAAGGCTATTACATTGGTGGTCCTTGTGGGCTAACTGAGATAATAGCAATTGGGCTTTTCTATGGGCTTTGACTTTGGTTGACCAGGCTTGCATTTGGGCTTTATTTGCTTATAGATAAGCATATTGGGCTGATCCAACCCAATAACTCGGGTACGGGTTGGCCCAATAAGATATTTATATCATTGGCTTCATTTTTTTCGCGCTCTTTCCAAATCTGTGCTCGGTTTTGTCCGATTTGACTCCGTTTTTCGTCTTTTTGTCGATATCCAATACCTGCACAGTACATAAAGCAAAACAAGCATATATTTGGTATTTTATGTCTGTTTTTGGTCATTTAAGCTTGTTTTAATAGGTATAAAATATGTGTAATTAAGCACATATTAGTCGCAGTAAACTACAAAGTCTTCGGATCCTTTCGGCAATGACAATATTGGTACATTACACAAATTGTCCTTCAATGTCTGAAAAGCTTCCTCTTGTTCCTTGCCCCACTCATACTTCTGATTCTTCAGAGTTAGTGAAGTAAGGGGTTTAGCAACCTTAGAAAAATTCGCGATGAAATGCCGATAGTAGCCTGCTAATCCCAGAAATGATCGTATCTCAAATGGCGTCTTAGGTACTTTCCAATTCTTCATTGCTTCTATCTTACTAGAGTCCACGTAAATATCATTGCTATTAACTACGTGTCCGAGAAAACGTACATCTTCTAGCCAGAATTCACACTTGGAAAACTTGGCAAACAACTTCTCCTTCTTTAGTAGCTCCAAAACTAACTTCAAGTGTACATCGTGATCCTCTTTAGACTTCGAGTAGATTAAGATATCATCGATAAACACAATGACAAACTTGTCTAAATACGACTTGCATACCCGGTTCATTAAGTCCATGAAAACCGCTGGTGCATTGGTTAACCCAAAAGACATAACCGTAAACTCAAAGTGTCCATATCGCGTCCTAAATGCCGTCTTTAGAATATCTTCTTTATGCACTCTCAGCTGATGACAACCAGATCGAAGGTCCATCTTAGAGAAATAATGCGAGCCTTGCGATTGGTCGAATAAGTCGTCGATCATGGGAAGTGGATATCGGTTCTTAACAGTCAGTTTGTTCAACTCTTAGTAGTCTATGCACATACGCAATGATCCATCCTTCGTCTTAACGAACATCACAGACGCTCCCCACTGAGAGTGACTTGATCGAATAAAACATATATCAACAAGTTCTAAGGGTTATGAACTATCAAATAGGGTAGCAAACGAATATCGAATCAAAGGCTAGATAATATATTAGGGATTTCACATATGCAAATAGACGTGGATCAAATGTCATAAGAATCCTTAAAAGAAAGGATAGAACATCTATACTGATAGAAAACGCAAATAAAAGAATCAACAGAGAGTACCAAGACAAAAGGAACACATATCTAATAACGATACGTATCAAGGCTGATAAATGAAAAAGATAGAATTCTTATACCAATAATCAACTTAACTCGAAAGAACTAAAAAAATCATTTTAAAACAATAAAGAAAGTCGTTTTAAATTAAAAAAAATCATTTTAAATATTAAAATAATCTTAAATATAATCTTTATAAAACTCATTTTTAAACATGGTTTTATAAAAAAAATAAAGAGATAGTTATATAAAAGGTGTATCGCATCTTACTCATATAGATCACTTTAAACATAAATAAAATTTATCAAAAACAAGCATATAAAAATATTATCATATCTTATTCGTGAAGATTATCTTAAACATAGTTTTGACAGTCAACTAATATCATAATGTTTTCATAAAATTCATTGTAAACATAGTTTCTTAAAAAAAATAAAGAGACATTTCCATAAAAGGGTTGTCATAACGTATTCATAAAATTATTTCAAAAATAGTTTTTCCCAAACACCATCAACATATACTTCAAAAGCATTTTCATAATTTGACATTAATATAAAATATGTTACTCAAACAAGGGACATCATAATACTAAAAAGGATTGCAATATACCGTAAAGACTCTAACACAAATCTATGATTTGAAGGCGAAAGAGAGTACAAGGAACCATATAGACAGAATAAAAGTCAAACGAACAAGTACCAGAGAAATTCATGCAAAGACATTACGAACCAAATGAAGAAAGTAAAGACTCATCCGTACTAACGATCAAAAGAAAGACCATTGAAAAGCATCGTTACTAACATGTTACGAAAACCAAAAGATGTGAAAAAGATGAGAGTAAATAGCCACACTAATATGTTATGAACAATTAGTGCTTGAAAGAAAATAAGATATTTGTACAAAAAAAGATCAGTGCCAGGAAAGAAGCAATGAAACATACCAGTATGCAAAGAAACAGATCCGAACAACCAATACATATCAAAACGCTGAATAGGAAATGTTGATCCCAATGAACACATCTTAAACTCCTTAGCTTGATGTAAGGTTTAGTATCCTTGGATAAATCCAAAGGTACTAAGATTGAAACTTTGAGTGTATGATATAAACTATGCAGAATCTAGTTTATACCACTAAGAAGAATAATAGTAATGTGTGTATGACAAACAGAATTACAACCAAAACAATAAGCTTCAATATATTAATACAAAACATCTTTGATAGTGTTAGGGTTTACAACCTTGAAGCTATGAATACTATGAAAGACTGATATATATTCTTTTGTGATGATAACCTAGGATCTCCTTTTATACACCAAGGAGTCCTTTACAAGATAACTACAAATCTTCTAAACTTTTACAAGATATCAACATATCTTCTAACTATATAAGATATACACAGAATAAGTCCATACATATCACAAAACGCGTTTAACTCTTCATCAGTCCTAATCTTCATGCAGCAGTGTTAACTTCTCTTCAGCAGTATTAAGTTAGTACTGGCAGTACTAACTTTTACTCTAGCAGTACTAACCAGTTAGTACTGGTAGTTATAATCTGAGCAGTACAAACTATTTAAGCTTGGCAGTACTAAGTTGAACCAGCAGTATAAACTTTGTAGAAGCCCTTAATTCCCAACAATCCTCCCCTAAACTTGTGATTTACCTCCAAATCATCAAGTTTCTTGAATTAAACCTTTTTGAGAGGATTCTTCCAAACACTCTTCTACTTTTCAATCTGTGATCTAGTAAATCTAAGAAGCTCAAATGCCATTTCACTTTCATTGTCAACCTCTAGCTTCCTACTCAGTATTCTTGAAAGCATCTCTTGAGTAAGAGGATATGTCTTCTCTACCAGCATGTGAATAGCAATGCCAGTATCCATCAGTAATACATGAATTCTACATGAATCAAATAATCTCTAGCTGATCAATGTGTAATCCTGTTGAGCTTTCCAGACTTCATCATCTTTACTTGGTTCAAACACAGTAATGAGATCTCCCCAAAGTAGTCTGTCATATCCTTCTGGGATTGCAGTCTCAAACCTTTCTTTAACCAGCCTATATAAATCTAACACATCATGCCTATCAAAATCATCAAGCATCTTTGTAAATATCTTGTAAGATTTAGTACTTCCATTAGCTCTAATGATCTCATAATACATCTTGTCTTCTGATAGAACATGTGTCTTCTAATTAACTATTAGATACTTTGTAGCTAATGATTCAACACTTATAGCTACATCATCTCCTGAAATTATATCCAAATGAGCTCTAAGCTCTTCTTTCTCAGCATCATCCTTAATCTTTTATCTTTTAGAACTCTCTTCACTTTGCTTTTCACCTGCTCTTTTCTTAGCAAGTGTTTTCTTTCTACTGCCTCTAGCCTTCTTTTCACTACCTTTTCCCTTATCATCTGCTGCCATAGGTACAAAAGAGTTTACCTGTTTGTATGTTTTGTCAAAGAGCTTCTGAATATCTTTATAAATCTTTCCTTTTAGCTGATTGTGTTTGTATCCTCCTATATCTCTCAAATATGTACACATTCTATTCCTCATCTGAGATTTGGTAGGTGGTTTACTCCTTTGTTTTGCTACCCTCTGTGCTGCAAAGAACCTTTTCCTTTCTGCTATCATCTCTACTAACAGTCTTGATTTTTCTTCAATGGAGTATAGTTCTTTTTCCTCAGCTTGAACTCTTGCAGCTAATTTCTCATCAGCTTTAATCATGGCTTGAATGTTATCCATTTCTTCATAGATAGCTCCTCTGTTAGCTTCTTCTTGTGCAACTCTTTCTTTTTGTAGTCTTTCAAATTTAGCTTGTTCTTCAGCATGAAATCTGAGAGCCGATTCTTCATCACTCTGAATCTGGTCCTTTTTCTATAATGGCTTCTCTGGTTCAGTCATTATGGCTTTTCCCTTGTCTTTTGCTGAAATCTTTAAAACTGGTGGTGAAATAACCTCTCTTCTTGCAACTTCTTCAGGATCTTGAAAAGAGATACTGTTAGGAAATATTGTAAAGTACTGTTGGCAGATAACAAAGTACTGTTAGTGATATTAAAGTACTGTTCATTATGTTAAAGTACTGTTAGTTATAGAAAAGTACTATTAGCAATATCAAAGTACTGCTTATAACAAGTTTTAGAGTTTTAGAAGGATTGTACTGGGAGAAGATAAGCATGGCAGGTTGTAAGCCCAATAGGGTTAATCCTTGATGTCTATAAAAGGACCCCTTGGAAGGCATAGTTAGGTACGAGAACAAGTACGAGTCTTAGAAGAAGTGTTAGCGATTAGTATTATTAGTGTTTAGGAATCTGCAAAGTTAGGCAGGTTCAAGGTGTGATAATAAAAGTAATCTTTTGATTATTGCTGTGTGTTCTTCTTAATATTATCAATTAGATTCCGCATAGTTGATAGTATTCAGTGTCAGCGTTTCATAGTTATTATCTTGGATTTATTCAAGGTAGTAATATCCTTTACAAGTTAAAGGTTCAACATATTAGAGTACATCGATCCTACAAGTGGTATCAGAGCTTGTGAGGAAACTCTGATTAAGAAGAACTTTGAACATCCGATATCTTTGCAAAACACTAAAGATGTCTGAAGCTGAAAACCACCCTCCTGCCTCATCTGTCACTGCACTACGAATTCCAATCATCAAGAAGGGTGAGTATGACCTATGGTGCATGAAGATGAGACAGTATATTGCAATTACTGATCATATTCTATGGGATATAATCACCAATGGTGACCAGGCTACAACAGAACCAGCTTCTTCCTCAGGTCAACCTTCTGCACCGAAAACTTCAATTGTTGTCAATGCAAGGAGAAACAATGAGAAAGCTCTCAACATATTGCTCTCTGCAATACCAGATAGACATCTCTTGAGCTTCCATGATGCTCAAGATGCCAAGAGTTTGTGGGCTGCTATAAAAGCAAGATTTAGAGGTAATAAGGAATCTAAGAAGATGCAGAAGAATCTCTTGAAACAACAGTTTGAGACCTTTATTGTTGGAGCCAGAGAAGAGCTAGACTCAGCATACGACAGATTCCAGAACATTATTAGTATGCTAGAGTTGTATGATGCTAAGGTATCCTGTGAAGATGCTAATTTAAAATTTCTCAGAAGTCTACCATCTGTGTGGCATGTGGTTGCTACAATGATTAGAGGACAACCTGGATTAGATGAATTGGACTTTGATGATCTTTATAACAACCTGAAGGTGTATGAGCATGAGTTGAAGGGTGCTTCAAGTTCAAATTCACAAAGTATTGCTTTTATGTCTGCTGAAATCAAAGGCAGTACTTCTAGACAAAGTACTGCTGATGATAAATCTGAAATCATCAGCACCAAAGGGTATGCTCAGGCTTCATCAAGCAAGTTGAAAGAAACTCTCAACTCTTCTTTCAACTCAAGATGAAATCATATGTTCCTTTCTTGCTCAACAAGCTTCTATGCCGAAACCATGATATGAAGACTTGCTGCAAATTGATGAGATGCTATGGAAGAAATCAACTTCATATGCAAGTAGCTATTATAACTGCGAAGAATAAAGAAAGTATTCATGAGAAAGACCGGAGGACGCCATAGACCTCAGCCTAACAATGGAATCCACCTTTGAAAGTCAAAGATTGAAATGCTTTAACTGTCAGAAGTTGGGTCACCTTTGCTATGGAATGCCAAGTTGGCTAAAATATCATGCAAACAGAGGCTAAATGGAAGTAAGGAAAAAGAGAATTGTGCCCATGAAGATTCAAACTCAAAAGCTTTTGGTAGCATAAGACAGCCCAAGGTGAAATTGACTGACAAGGAATTTGATGATGATCCTGTGAACTGTTGCTTATGTGGCACTGAATGGAATTAAAGAAGATGATTAGAGCATAGAGATTGATGCAGACCATGTGGATCTTGGACAAGATTGGACTGGAGTTTTTGACTGAGCGAAAAGCTGATAATGCACCAGTTGCTCTTGCTTTGATGGCTACAAGCTCAACCGATTCTTCTAACTCAGAGGTACCCTACTGTTCTAATTGCAGTAAATCTTATAAAAAACTGTTGAATGATTATCAAACTGAAAGAGATAATTTTCAAAGAGCTAGGTTAGAAATTCAGGGATATCAATTGAGCTTAGAATCATTAGAGGTCATAATTAGAACACATGAAAAGAATGAATACGCATGGGGTGATAAATATGAACAGATGGAGTATGATTTAAAAATGAGGGATTGGAAATTAGGCGAAAAACAAAAAGAATTGGATAATGTCATAAAAGAAAGGGATGAATTGAAAGAAAAACTTGAAAAATGGAGCAATGCTACTCTATTGCAAACTAAAATCCTGAACAAACAAAAAGTTTTGTCTGATAAAACATGTATAGGATTTGGAGTTGAATATAGTAGTAGTGAGGAAAGTAACAATTCATCTGGGGATGAAACTTTGACTGGTCCTTTTGGTATGAAAATTTCAAAAGAGAAAAAAGCATACAAAGCAGTACCTCCACCCACTAGTACAAATTAATACCACCAAAGGGCATAATGTTGCTTTTACTGGGGATAGATGACTAGCAATCAGAATAAGGTGGATTTACAAACAAAAACACAGAGTCTATGGAACCAGATCATGATCTTATGAATCTAAACACAGATAACTTAATCAAATACAAAGAACAACCCAGAGATACTGTTAAGTCTAACACTGATAGAAACAAGGTCATTATTGAAGATTGGGTTGATAGTGATGATGAAGAGGTTCCACTAGGATTTTCAGAAATTAAGAAGCAAACTGTTTTGAAATCAGAAACATCTTCTGAAAACAAATCACCTAGGAGTAAGGATAGTTTTGGTCAAAGATCTAGGAGAAGGGGACTTGGGTACATAAGTAGGGAAAGGGGGAGAAGAGGATGGTAAAGTATGCGTTGTATGTTACATCCTGATCACTTAATCAAGGATTGTGATTTACGTGAAAGAAAAGCTCAAACAAACCCCAAAAAACCCCTAAACCATTGGAAACACAGGTTAAGGGACTCAAGATCAGTTTGGAATAACACAAGAAGGGTAAATCACAGAAATTTCTCAAGTGACTATAAGCACCCTCATCAAAGAAGGTCTTTTATCCCATCAGCAGTACTTACAAGGGAAGGTTTGAAAAGTACTGTTAGATCAAAAATGTCACAAGCAGTACCTTCACAAAGTACTGCTAGTGCATTTTACCAAAATACTGCTAGACCAAATGTATCAAAAGCAGTACTTTCACAAAGTACTGCTAGGCCATATTTCCCAAGACCAGTGTTTAGCACAAGTACTGGTAGACCTTATTATCCAAGAATGGATAATGTAAGACCAAGACTTCAAGCTCTTCACCACCCATGGGTTTTTCAATACAAGAACTGTTGACAACCAAAAGCCTAAAGCCCAATTATTAAATCTTACATGGTTTAGAAAGAAAGTACTGTTGGGGACACAAGCAGTACTTCCACTAAAACTAAGGGTGAAAAAGGAATGTTGTGACAATCCCACACAACATGGAGACCAAAGAGGGCTTATCTAGATCATAGGCACAGAGAATAATGATTCTCACACTCAAGAAATTTAAGTATGTAACTCCATTAGGGAAATTCAAGTCAGTAATGACTTGGGTTCCTAAGAGAGTTTAACTACTTTAATTGTGTGTGCAGGGCAATCCAGAAGAGGAACTAAAAGATCATGCTATTATTGATAGTGGTTGCTCTGGAAGTATGACAGAGACAAGGACCACACTCTCATATTAAAGTAGAACAAAGGAGGTTATGTAGCTTTTGGAATGATCCTAAAGGAGGAAGAATCACAGGAAAGGGAACCATCAAGACATCATGCATAGATTTTGAGAATGTCAGCTATGTGAAGGAACTCAAATTCAATCTCCTATCTGTCTCTCAGATCTGTGACAAAAAGCATAATGTTCTCTTTACTGATACTGAGTGTCTAATTCTCTCACCAGAATTTAAGATTGTTGATGAAAACCTTGTGCTTCTCAGAGCTCCTAGAAAGAATGATGTATACAGTCTGAATCTCAAAAGTATCATTCCTTCTGGAGGAGTAACATGTTTAGTTGCAAAAGCATCTGAAGATGAAGCTATTTTGTGGCACAGAAGATTGGGGCACGTGAACTTCAAGAATATCAACAAATTGGTTAAGAGCAATCTGGTCAGAGGTTTACCTTCTAAGACATTCAAACATGATCATTCATGTCTGGCTTGTAGAAAGGGTAAACAACATAAGGCTTCTTGCAAGAAGCTTGAGGAGAAAACAGTTAGAGAACCCTTAGAGTTGCTCCATATGGATTTATTTGGACCTGTTTCAGTAGAAAGTTTGAACAGGAAAAAGTACTGCTTAGTGGTAACTGATGATTGCAGTAGATTTAGCTGGGTGTTTTTCTTGGTCTACAAAGATGAGACATATGACATACTTCATGATTTGATTGTGGGCTTAGAAAACAAGCTAAGACGAAAAGTGAAGACCATCAGGTGTGACCATGGGACAGAGTTCAAAAATAAGTTGATGAATGAATTTTGTGCCAAGAAAGGAATCCAGAGAGAGTACAGTATTGCAAGGACTCCACAGCAAAACGGTGTTGCTGAGAGAAAGAATAGGACTCTCATTGAGGCAGCTAGAACCATGCTTGCAGATTCACTTCTACCAATTCAATTCTGGGCTGAAGCAGTACATACTGCTTGTTATGTACTAAACAGGGTATTGGTGACTAAACCTCAAATGAAGACTCCCTATGAGTTGTTAATGGGAAAATCTCCTAACATCAGCTTCATGAAACCATTTGGATGTCCTTTGACTATATTGAATACCATGGATCATTTGAGTAAATTTGAAGGAAAATCAGAGGAAGGATATTTGTTGGGTTACTCCACTAACAGCAAAGGTTTTAGAGTATACAATAGGGTCACCAGAAAAGTACAAGATTGTCTTCATGTGGATTTTCTTGAGGATCAGATGAATCAGAAAGGAAAAGGTCCTGATTGGATGTTTGACCTTGACATTCTAACTCCTTCACTGAACTACATTCCTGTAAGGAAAGAAAATCAAGTTGATACAGCTGTAAAACAATCCAATTCAGTAGACTTTGAAGATGTAGATGATCAGTAGTTTATAGTTCATGGTTCAAGCTCTTTTGGGAACAAAGCTGTTTCAGGAGCCATTACAAATGATGCTCAGAACAAGGATTCTGATGAAAGTACTGTTGACAAAGAAGTTCCATTCACTATAGAAGACCAAGATCTACAGAAGGAGTTTGAGAATTTGATGCTTCAAGAGACTATTGCTCATACTCATATGGAAAATCAAGGAGTTGCATCTAAGAAGAGAAAAGAAAAAGGCAAAGAAATTTATGATCTATCAGAATCTGATGATGATTTGCCTAAGGATGGAATTTTTGATGGAAATTCCTTTGATGATGAAAATAAAGATAGTGAGGAAGAGATAGATCTTGATCTCAACAATATGGATAACACCATAGATGTTAGTTCTTCTTCAACCCTCAGAATTCATAAAAATCATCCACAAAGTCAGATCATTGGTCCTACTGCTTCAGGAGTTAAAACAAGAAAACAGCTGCAAGGTACCTCTACCCCACATCAAGCATTGTTGAGCTTTATTTGTAAGCAAAACAGAACAAATCACAAAGATCAGCAAACATGCTTGTTTGCCTGCTTTTTATCTCAAGAAGAACCAAAGAAGATAACACAAGCATTGCAAGATGAAAGTTAGGTTGAAGCAATGCAAGAAGAACTGCTTCAATTCAAGCTACAAAATGTATGGGTGTTATGTGACTTACCAGATGGAAAAAGAGTTATTGGCACTAAATGGGTCTTCAGAAACAAAAGAGATAAAAGAGGTACTATCATCAGAAATAAAGCAAGACTTGTTGCATAGGGATTTAGACAGGAAGAAGGTGTAGATTATGATGAAGTTTTTGCACCAGTTGCCAGAATTGAAGCCATCAGACTATTTTTGGCCTTTGCATCTTTTATAGGATTCTTTGTTGTATTTGTTCCCTTGGAGGAGGATCTCAGTTATACACTCTTATGTGTAATTTTTGAAGGGTTCCTATATGTATATTCCCTTATGTCAAAGTTTGCATGTGTATATCATCAAGAAAAGCACTTTAACATTTATCCCGTCAACTGGACCTTCCTTCTTATTATTCTTGTACCTCTCTCCATGACATTGGTGCCATTCTTCTCTCCAAACCTCCTCCTCTGGTGGGCCGTTCTTATTTTACTAATTTTTTCTATTATAGTGCTTGCCTTCATTAGTTTTAGCGAAGAAGACCAACACCTCCAACAAGATAAGACTATTTTATCTTTCAAGAAGATGCACACTCAAGAGATAATTCAATTTTGTTTAGATATATCATCTTTCTTGGAAACTGCATACGTGCAACATTGTTTATGACATAAGTCAAGGAACAAGTATGCTGAAGGATATTCTTCAACAATTTTGACTTTAGAAATTAAGACCACTTATACACAATTGAAGTTATAAAGCTCTCGGGAAAGATGAAGAAGGTGAAGCTGTTGGATGTATCCTCTTTACAAATCAATGATTGGTTGGTCTTATGTATTTAGCAAGACCAAGACATTATGTTTGTGTTTTCTATGTGCAAGATTTCAAGTCCCTCCAATAGTTTCCCACATACATGCAGTTGAAAAGGATCTTTCAGGTATCTCACACATCAAAAAAAAAACAAAAAAAAAAAAAAAAAAAAAAAAAAAAAAAAAAAAAAAAAAAAAAAAAAAAAAAAAAAAAAAAAAAAAAAAAAAAAAAAAAAAAAAAAACAAAAAAAAAAAAAAAAAAAAAAAAAAAAGTGAAAAAAATAAAAAAAAAAAAAAAAAAAAAACAAAAAAACAAAAAAAAAAAAGCAAAAATAAAAAACCTAAAAATGGAGTTTATGGTATCCCAAGGATTCTCCTTTTCATTTAGAAGCCTTTTCAGATAGTGATTATGCTGGGGACAATCATGATAGAAGATCAACTTCTGGTGGATGTCAATATCTTGGAAGGAGATTGGTCTCTTGGCAGTGCAAGAAACAAACAATTGTAGCTATCTCATCTACTGAAGCAGAATATGTAGCAGCATGCAAGTGTTGTGGAAGGTATTTGGATGCAAAATAAACTTTTTTTGATAGGGCTTCATTTTCATGATACTGTTATAATATAGACAATGAGAGTTTACCATATGCATGTGAAGAAATCCAGTTTTCCATTCAAAGACGAAGCACATTCAGATTAGGCATCACTTCATCAGAGATTGTTATGATCAAAGGCTAATTAATGTGGTCAAGGTACATACAGATGATAATGTGGCAGATTTACTGACCAAAGGATTTGACTTGGCTAGGTTCAACTCTTTGTTAGTCAATATTGGAATGATGAACCCAGAGCTACGTTTAAGGGGAGGACAGCTTGTAAAGTATGGACTTCGAAAGAAGACTTGATGCTATTCTTAAGGGGAGGCATAAAGTCAGAGATGATTGACTTTTTAAGCTGTGATGAAATTGTGGTTATCTTTGCTACTTCGTGTGATTCTGAGATAGGAAGATTTGGTTATTTGATTTGATCCATAATGCTTCATAAAAAGAAAGTACTGCTTAGCCAGAGTGAAAGTACTGTTCTACTTTGAAAGTACTGCTAGGCATTGAAAAGTACTGTTTATAGCCGTAGGTCTGAGTCCACCAATTGGAGGGGTAAATGGTAATTCTTAACGGTTACTTTGTGGGCAGGTTTTCTCTACCTATAAATACTTTAACGAATTCCAAGAATCTCTCACTTAATCTTTCGATTTCATACTTTAATCTTTCGAACCCTAATTCGTTTTCACCGTCAATTTTGAGATAATGGCTATCACGAACTCCTGCAACAAACATAATATGATTGTTTGTGTTGAGAAGACAGAGCATAATGCTGATTTTCATGAAGTTATTCAAAAGTGTTTACCTTTATGAGCAAGAGTAGTCCTAAGTTTTCAGGGAAGCTCACACCTCTAACTCCTCCTATGTTAGATGTTGCTACTACTGTAAGGGCTGAACATTCATTACATACTGAAGAACTTGACATTACTACATCCTCACATCATAGTGATGATTCTTCAGCTGGTGACAAGGCAGAAAGTCCAAGTCCAGTTGCTTCTGAATGACCAGCTTCTCCCAATGATTATACTCTCACAGATAAGGTTCAGACATCTGAAGGAGATGAGGGACATCTTGATCTTTATGGATTAACTAGAGAGGTTATCAAACTGAAGAAGCAAACTGCTAAACAAGCTGCTCAAATTCTTAGGCTTAAGACAAAGATAAAGATCCTTGTGCAGAAAGTTAAGCCTTTGATTGCTGAATACAGATCTTTTGTCAAGATTAAAGCTCTTTTGTCTAAGAAGAAAAAGCTTAAGAAGACACATAAAAATAAATCATCTTCTTTCAAATAGGGGAGGAAGAAAGACTCTGATGGAAGTACTGGTTTGAATGAAGTTGATGTTAATTCAGGTGATTCTCAAATGATGGGTGTTGATGATACTAGTACTGTTGAAGTAAATGAAAGTACTGCTCAAGTAAATAAAGGTACTCCTGAAGTAAATGAAGGTACTGCTGAAGTAAATGAAGGTACTGCTGAGGTAAATGAAGGTACTGCTAAGGTAAATGAAAGTACTGCTGGAGCAAATCTAAGTACTGAACCTTCAATGAAAGAAGTGGAAGATGAAGCTGGTCCTTCAACCTTTCAAGATGAGTCTGATGAGTTCATTCAAGATGATACCTTAATTGCTGATCTCTTGGTTAATATCTCAAGACCAAGAAGAGGAGCAGGAATTACCATTCCTGGTAATATTCCTGAGCAAGAAAGACCTGAATCACCAACTCAAATTCTTGATCCAAAAGATAAAGGTAAGGGTATAATGAAGGAAGAACCCAAAAAGAAGAAGCTTACTCTTCAACAATTAAGAGCTGCTAAGACTGCAAATGATGAAGAAGTTGCTAGAAAAGTTGCAGCTGAATGGGAAGAAGAGGAGGAAAGAAAAAGACTTGCTGGTCTTGAAAGACTACAAGCTGAATTAGAGGATAATGAGATGATTGCTGCAGAGGTGCAAAGAACAGAAAGAGAGAATTTTACTGAAGAACAAAAGGCAAAGTTTTTGGTGGAGACTATAGCTGCTCAAAGGAGATTTAGAGCAGAGCAACAAGCAGCATTAAGAAGAAGCAAACCTCCTACCATTCCTCAGCTAAGAAATCAGATGATGAAGTATATACTGAACCTTCAATGAAAGAAGTGGAAGATGAAGCTGGTCCTTCAACCTTTCAAGATGAGTCTGATGAGTTCATTCAAGATGATACCTTAATTGTTGATATCTTGTTTAATATCACAAGACCAAGAAGAGGAGTAGGAATTACCATTCCTGGTAATATTCCTGAGCAAGAAAGACCTAAATCACCAACTCTAATTCTTGATCCAAAAGATAAAGGTAAGGGTATAATGAAGGAAGAACCCAAAAAGAAGAAGCTTACTCTTCAACAATTAAGAGCTGCTGAGACTGCAAATGATGAAGAATTTGCTAGAAGGGTTGCAGCTGAATGGGAAGAAGAGGAGGAAAGAAAAAGACTTGCTGGTCTTGAAAGATTACAAGCTGAATTAGAGGATAATGAGATGATTGCTGCAGAAGTGCAAAGAACAGAAAGAGAGAATTTTACTGAAGAACAAAAGGCAAAGTTTTTGGTAGAGACTATAGCTGCTCAAAGGAGATTTAGAGCAGAGCAACAAGCAGCATTAAGAAGAAGCAAACCTCCTACCATTTCTCAGCTAAGAAATCAGATGATGAAGTATATAAGGAATGTTGGTGGTAAAGCTTATAGAAACCTCAAAAACAAGAGTTATGAAGAAATCAAGGATATTTATGAAAAGGTGAAGAGGTTCAATGACAAATTTGTTGCTATTGGGTCAACAGAAGATGAACAAGCTATTAAGGAGATGAATGTAAAAGCTGAAGAACCTTCAAAGAAGAGAAAAGGTACCATTAGAAAGATGAAGTCATCAAGGATAATCAAAAAGAGAAAAATACAAAAGTCAGATGATGAGCTTAAGGATTTTCTAAAGGTTGTGGATTTTGAAGATGATAGTATACAAGATGTAGAAGTTATGGAACAACATTCTTTGATCTCAAGATTTTTGATTATTCAATCACCTGAAGGGGAATATATTGCTGTTCAAAGAGCCAATGGGCATATAAGAGCATTCAACACTCTCAATGAAGTTTTGCATATATTGGACAGACAAGATTTGTATCACTTGCATAGATTGGTGATAGAGTACTATGAACATATTCCTCCAACTGGCTTAGGTTTGATATTACATGGAGATCTAACAACTATGATGGAAACAACCGAAGAAAGTGATGATGAACTGTGGAGAAATCAGACTGAATGGGAAATCATAAGATGGAGATTGTATGAGTCCACAGGGGTGCATATACTGGAACTGGAGAATGGGATTATGATACATATGTTGGTAGAACAAAGGTATCCACTTACAAGAGAGCTTATGCAAAGAATGTTAGAGCATAAGTTAGAAGTTCAAAAGGAAACAGAGAATGCTTTGAATGTAATAAGATTTGTGATGAAGCAAAAGGAGGATTTGGAAAGAGAAGAAGAATGATTCTGGTATGGTATCTAATTTATCAAATATGTTTTTAATAAAATTAACTTATGTTTTTGATAAATGAGAAAGATAAGTACTAGAAGTACTTTGTTGGAAAGTACTGTCAGCTTAATTGATTTTTGATAAAAGAGTAAAACAAAATGATTTGGTGAATAAATAGTTTTAAATGTGCAAAAAGGTTTAAGGCACAAATGATTGAAGGAAAATAAAACTGTTTTAAGGGATTGAGTGTTGGTTAACCACCACACAGCAAATGGTAATCAATTCACCATGTCTAGCAGACATAAGAATTGGCTAGTCCAAATCAAACAGTTTTGGTAAAGACATCTCAAATCTGTTGATGGTTGACAGTTTACCAAAAATTGTATGGTGCTCAATACACCATGGTATTGCACTGAAGTATTGACTACTCCAGAGCAAACGGCTTTTGGTAAAGAGAACTCAAATCCGTTGATAGCTTTAATAGTTTGCTCAAAACTATATGGTTCTCAACTCACCAATGTTTAAATTACTGAGAGTTGACTAGTCCTGAGCAAACGGCTACAGGTAAAGACATGACAAATCCGTTCTTGGTTGTGATAGTTTACCAGAAACTATTCAGGTTTTCAACTCACCTAGGATTCACGTTCTGAGTAGTTGAAATGGTTTCAGTCCTCCATGGAGCTTACCTTTTCTAGGTACCAATGGACTGACTAGCCCAAGAGTGGATGGCTACTTGGTAAAGGCTCATAAAATCCATTTATGTTCCTGTGGTGGCCAGTTGCTGTTGAAGATTTGATTCAAGATGAGTGATTGTTGCTGACAAAGATTTAAAGATCACAAATACTCAGACATATCTTTACATTAAAGAGTGAAAGTGTTATCAAGACTTCAAAGATCTGTAGAGGTGAAGGCTAAACAAGAAAAAGGTATGTTTGAATATTCAACTGATCTGAATACTAATCAAGATGAAGATACAAGCTGTGCATGGAAGAAGATTTCAATAAGAAGTTTTAAACTGAAGAAAACTTGAAGTTAAGCAAGTTAACATCAAGTTAGGGGAGGATTGTTAGGAAATATTGTAAAGTACTGCTGACAGATAACGAAGTACTGTTAGTGATATTAAAGTACTGATCATTATGTTAAAGTACTGTTAGTTATAGAAAGTACTGTTAGCAATATCAAAGTACTGCTTATAACAAGTTTTAGAGTTTTAGAAGGATTGTACTATGAGAAGATAAGCATGGCAGGTTGTAAGCCCAATAGGGTTAATCCTTGATGTCTATAAAAGGATCCCTTGGAAGGCATAGTTAGGTACGAGAACAAGTACGAGTCTTAGAAGAAGTATTAGTGATTAGTATTATTAGTGTTTAGGAATCTGCAAAGTTAGGCAGGTTCAAGGTGTGATAATAAAAGTAATCTTTTGATTATTGCTGTGTGTTCTTCTTAATATTATCAATTAGATTCCGCATAGTTGATAGTATTCAGTGTCGGCATTTCATAGTTATTATTTTGGATTTATTCAAGATAGTAATATCCTTTACAAGCTAAAGGTTCAACATATTAGAGTACATCGATCCTACAAGTGGTATCAGAGCTTGGGAGGAAACTCTGACGATATCGCCGCTATTATGCACAAGTACAAATCAAGATATTCGTCACAACCATGCTGTTTTTAACGTGCCACACAAATCAGATATTTATGTGACTAAATGTACCAGAATAAAATAAATAGCCACACTGAACTCATTTTGTGTGACCATTTCGGAATTTCATTGTCACACATTTGAATATTTATGTGACTAAACTTAACTGGTAATTTTTTTTTGATTATTTTGTCACTTATAATTTGGGACGTATGACAGATACAAATAAGTTTGAAACATTAGTCACACTATATATATATACATATGTGACAAATATATTCACACAATTAGAACGTGTGACCAAAACTATAAATGGTCACAATGGAGTAATTGAGTATGTGGCTAAATCATAATATCAAGTTTTGTCACACATTATTTAAAAAGAGACTGCTATTTTTTTCTAAAAATTTAGCCACATTAAATTTTAAATGTGAGACCAACGAAAAAGAAAGTTTGAAGCATTAGTCCATGATATACATTTAAAAGTAACAAATATAAATCACACACTTAACAGTGTGACCAATATTCATAAATGGTCAACACTAAACCATAGACATACATGATTAAGTGTAACCAAAATTCGATACATATGGTCACGTAAGTTAAAGTTATCACTAATTTTCTACATGTTCACTTAATTTTGCCCAAAAATGAAGTTTCACTCTCAACTTTTAACAAGCCCGCCTAAAATTTTCCCAAAAATCAAATTATCCCCCCCATCTTTATGTGTTTCAGATCTAACATATCTATAGTTTTTCTCCCCAAACTAATTTTCTTCAACTCTCTCACATCCTCTCTCGCCTCTGGGGTAAACCAAAAAGCATCATTGGTCACTATCCACCAGTCATTGGTCCGACCGTCGACACCAATTCAAGTTTATTTATCCATAAATTGGATACTTCATTGGATTATATCTTCAATTAGGTAATTAATTGTAAATATTCATGTTTGACTTAGTGTTTTGATGTTATTTTCTGAATTGGGGTTTATGTGTCCCCGAATTTGTACAAGTAGAAACATCAGTTTTGCTAGTGTTGAAGTTCATTACATCCTAATACTTTGGCCATTTTTAGAATAATAGCCCAAATAACATGACTTTTATTGTTTATATATATGTGTATTTGTTACAGTGACTATGATGTCATGTTTGTTGTTTGTTGTTTTTGGGTAACTTTAACTAAACAACCTTTAGAACAATGTAAAATTAAAGGACAAAGATTGACAACGAATCACATGTTTGTTTATACTACTGATTTGAAGCACCCTTCTAGCATTTTTGGATGATGTCCAGGGGGTGTTTGTTTCAGCTTGTAGGCTTATAAGTCACCTCCTGTGGATGGATAATTTGAACAGGTTGGGGTGACTACAGGTTGGGGTGACACTTTACAAGATGATCTAATCCTTGGGTTTGAGAGCAGTGATTCATCCATCACAACAACAACATATGTGGGGTATATATCTTTATATCATTTGTTGTGTTTTAAGTAATTATAGATTATGAGATTAACCATTTTGCTAATTATATACCATATAGGAAACTTAATCAGGAAAATCCATTGATGGAGCATGGACACCAAGGTTTGCTTCTGAATTTGTTAATTTATCTTTTTTCACACATAGAATCTTGTTTATTAATTGCTTAATTCATCCAAAAGTTAAATTATTTTATTTTTGAGTTGTGAGTTATTGATTTCAAATAGCTTGTTACATGACTTTAACTGACATTCTTATTATCGTGGTTTAAGTTTAACAGTTTAGTTTATAATTTAACTATCTTGACAATGCCATTGCTTCATTTTCTGTCCAAACTTTGACTAAACTGCTGGTAACTGGCTGCACACAGTGATAGCATACATGTTCTTTTTTTTCTAAAATGATATACTATATTTGTATGTAATTCATATTTTGGAACTATAGGTTATTTTGAGCTTCTCAAAATTTCTAAAAGGTGAACTTTTATCTTCAGAATGCAGACTATGGTGTTAATATCATCACAAGTAGCGATTTTCCTGACAGTAAAATATACACCACAATACCAGATTACATAACAGTTGGAGATGGAGGAAATGAAGAAGGTCTCGCGTTAAGGTGATACTTTATATTTAGTTACCATTTCACTAATAAAAATGTGTCGTTCATTTTAAAATGATTATGTTTATTTTGATGGCGTTTTACAGGTTTAATGATCCTCAACCAGACTATTCTGCATTCCGAGAAGCCAATTACAGACTATCTACACCAGAGATTATGAATAAAACACATGCATTCTATCATTGGAATCGTAATGACGATGGAAAGAAAGTTGCAGCTGACACCTTTGTGTTGTACAACCAGTACTGGTGAGTATCCTGCTGTTGTTAAACTTGCAAATCTTAATTCTGTTAGCCGTGGCAATTTCGACCCTGTTATAAATGTGTCGGTTTGGGTTTTATTTTTATTAGAAATGGGTCAAATAAAAAAAGATATAACAAAAAGTAAAACTGGTCAAACATACTGTTAATGCATACATACTCTTATATTCTTTTTGAACAAATATCTGCTTTTTTATCATAATTGATTTGTAATCATAGTTGATGCATATAACATCTATTTTCTTTTTTAATGATCGACAAAAAATGTTATTCATATACTAAACTGACCTTGTACCCATCTTTTTGTAGGAACAAGAGTCTTAGGAGAAGGAAACCGAAGAAGAATTATCTGTACACAATTGCTCCAACTCTTGAACTTAATAATTTCTAAAGGTGAAGATAAGTGTGTTAATATCATCACAAGTAGCGATTTTCGTGATGGAACAAAGGGGTCGTTTCCTCTGGAATTTGTAGGTTGGGTGTTGTAAAAAATGGCTCACCTCATCTGGCACCTCATGCAGCTGTTGTCCAACTCTGTTAACTGCTGTTAGCCGTTGTTAATGGCTGCTTGCTGCTGCTAGCTTGCTTGCTGCTAGCTAGCTGCTGCTAGCTTGCTTACTGCTAGCTTGCTTGCTGCTAGCTATAAAGGTTGTCGATATTACAAATACTTTCATCAGATTTGAGACTCGTTATAAAGGTTATCGATATTACAAATACTTTCATCAGATTTGAGACCCCTAAAACCATATGCAGTAAGCATTATTTGTTTTGCATCATGTTGGTTAAAGTTTTATCTATATCTAATAATTATTTTGTTTTGTGTTCTGTAACTTCATTATCTATGGTGCACCTAGCAATAATCTGGAAAGGTATAGCAACAATCTGGAAAAAAGAAAATCCATCAACTATTCTAAATTTTGGCTTTATTTTGCAGCTACTCTTTTATTCTGATAGACTAGAAATTCAACATATTGAAGCATCAATGAATAGCAAGGTTAGTAAGCGCATCTTAGTTTATTATGAAGTAATACACACAGAATGCATGAAAGCAGATTACATATAACGTTTTGAACCTATTTCGAGCACAAAATTCGAATCGTGGTGGTTTTATTTGCTCGCTGTTGAGGCTATCTAAACCTGTAAGTTCGATTTTACTCTACTGTCAATTTTGTGCTGCTTGTCAAACGTATTGGTATTAAAAGAAGTTAGTCACTACTGTTTGGGAATAAGAATGATTTGTACTGCCAGTGTATACTTTATGCTGCTAATGCAAGACTTAATGCTGCCAGTAGTAATCTCGTAAGTTAATGCTGCTATTGATACTACTGTTATTGGGTTTAAAAGAAGGATTTAGTGCTGCCAAGTATACTTAATGTTGCTAATGCAAGAACTTAATGTCACTAATTACTAATTTTAGTAACCAGTATTTTTTAACACAAGTAACATATCAAGGTCTTTGCTGTGTATAATTTTTCCAATCTTAAGTCTCATGGTAAAACAGACATACATACTTTGTGAAAACTAATATTGTTTAGGGAGCATCACTATTTCTAACCACACCAAAGTGCTATTCCAAAAGCAGACGTAGAGGTACATCAATTCATATGCATTTGGCTCTGATCTATTGTTGGCGCATACCAATCATACTAGAAAACTTTCAGATTTGTAAGTAAGTCCAACTGATAAAGAGGTTTACACATCTGTATTGATAAAGAGGTTTACACATCCTCTTAATATCCCGAAAGTAAGCACCATATCTTGTAAAACAACTTCTATATCTTTCATATTCTTAGTTGTGATCATGCTTATTGATGATGGTTAAATAAGCCACCACATAATGTCGTTAGTTCCTCATCAGCATTAGCCAACTCTCCTGCTTTTGTTTGCCCATCTCGAACCCCTACTTCTACAAGTAAGTTTTGGTCATACTTCAATCTATATACCCACTCATCTATCCATGTACTCATATAGAGGTATCTTATATACTGTCTTTTCATATATAATGTACTACAGGGTTCGGCTCTGCTTTAAATATTGAGACACTTGTTGCTACTGTTGAACACAAAGAAACTCCTATAGATGAAACTATTAAAGGTACATTCTCTTTTATTGTACAAACTTTATTGTCGGTCTATTTTTATCTTGAGAAACAGAGAATCACTAGGTATGAAAGTCTATGCGTTCATCATTATGCTTGCTTTTTGCACATTAGGTTTAGGTCCTGGTTACATTTTCATCTTGACTGTAATTGCCAAATAGGAGTGTAGCTCATATGGTAGAGCGCTCGTATTGCATGCGAGAGGCACGGGGTTCGATTCCCTGCACTTCCTTATTTTTTCGTTGTGTGACTAAATATTACAAATTGCCACACACACTTAAAAATCATGTGACCATTGGATGAACAATAGTCACACAAAATACACATTCACCTGACTTTAATCAATATATGGTCACACTTATTAACACTTTTAGCCACTTTTGGTTAACTTGTATGTGACTAAATAAATAAAAAACATGCTTTGTGTGACTAAATATTACAAAACACCACACAAACTTAAAATTCATGTGACCATTGGATGAACAATAGTTACACAAAATACACATTCACTTGACTTAAAACAACATATGGATCACACATAATAACACATTTCAACTTTTGGTTAACTTGTATGTGACTAAATTAAAAAAAACATGATTTGTGTGACTAAATATTACAAAATGCCACACAAACTTAAAATTCATGTGACGATTGGATGAACAATAGTCACACAAAATACACATTCACTTGACTTTAAACAACATATGGTCACACTTATTAAACTTTTGGTTAACTTGTATGTGACTAAATCCCAAAAAACCATGCTTTGTGTGACTAAATATTACAAAAGGCCACACAAACATAAAATTACGTGACCATTTGGATGAACAATATCACATAAAATACACCATTTACTCGATTTAAAAAGCCATATGTCCACACTTATTACCACTTATTTTGGCCAATTTTTTTAAAATTATATGTTGACAGCTTAAAAAAAACAACACCCTTTGTGTGACTAAATCCATCACAAACTCATATTTATATAATATATCATGTGGCCACAAGACGGGAAATAGTCACACAAAATACACAGTTACTTGAATAAATCATCTCAAATGTCACATATATTATATATTAATGTGGCCAAAGGACAAACAATAGTTACTCTAAAAAACCATTCGTGTGACTATAAAGTTTTTACGGTTACTAATACTGATTAATCCAACAAAACTTGTGCCTAATTTGTCACACATATTCGGGTTTTGGTCACTCGTTTTCAATGAAAAAAATGCCACAAACTCAACAATGTCACCGTAGAGACCATACTGTGGCGCGACCTTCGTGACAACAAAAAAAAAACGTGTGTGACTAAATGCATATCGTCACACATTTTTGGAGTAACCAATACCAATTTTTGTACCAGTGATGCTTTTCCTTTACCAACACTACCTTATCAGTCGTTTTTTATACTAACTCAAGTCCAGTCAAACTACTTTCTCCAAACTCTGCCCATAGAACAGGCGGCCAACATTTCCTTCCATACAAAGCTTCAAATGGAGCACACCGAATGATCGAATGATAACTACCACCAAAATCGATAACACATGCCCTCATTATATCTTCCAAAGTCTGCATCATATGTTCACTTTGTCCATCCGCTTAAGAATGCTAAGCAGTACTTAAATCCAATCGCGTCTCTAACACATTCTGCAGCGTATGCCAAAACCACGAGGTAAATCATCCATCTCAATCTGAGTTGATTGTCACCAGAATTCCATTCCTTGCTATTATCTCATCAATATAAATCCTTGCCAACTTCCCATCATGAAATCTTCTTGTATAGCTAGAAATTAAGCTAACTTGGTCAATCTATCGACCATTACCTAAATCACATCATACTCACTACTTTGACCTTAGAAATTTAGTGATAAAATCCATGGTGGTTCTATCTCATTTTCACTTAAGTATCTCAGGCCGTTGCAGCAAGCCAAAAGTCTTTGACATTGCAGCCTTCACCTCTTAAACAAATCCGATAGTTGCTAACATAGGTAGCAATATCCTTTTCTACATGTGGCTACCAATACATGTCTCCAAGGATATAATACGTCTTATCTGCTCTCAGATGTACCAAGTATCTTGATGCATGGGCCTCATCCATTATACTTCCTACCAATAGAACCTAAATTCGATCCATAACGTACAAAGTCTCATATCCTTTTCTTTCCATCTGTTGATCTAAACTATGTAGCCTTTCTGCGAGTACGTTCTCTTGCTTGAACTCACTTTGGGCTGCCAGTATCATTCCTCTTACTCATCTTGATTTCACTCTCTCTTTTCTACTCAACGTACCACCCACTACATTCGCTTTATCAGAGTATCAAACAAATCATTATTCAAAGTCTAAAAAGCCTCTTCTTGTTCTACGTTCCACTCATACTTCTGATTCCTTTCAGTTAGGGAAGTAAGAGGGTTCAACAATCTAAAAAAAATCGTAATGAACGTCGGTAGTAACCTGACAATCCTAAGAATAATCATCCAATTCCTCACTGCCTCACTCTTACTCGGGTCTATGTGAATACGTTATGGTTGACCACATGACCAAGAAAATGCACCTCTTCCAACCAAAACTCACACTTAGAAAACTTAGCATACAACTTATCCTTCCTTAGTGACTCCAACACTAACTTCAAATGAACTTCATGTTCCTCCTTCGACTTTGAGTAGGTCAGAATGTCGCCAATGAATACGATGACAAACCTACCTAAGTATGGTTTGCAAACTCGGTTCATTAAGTCTATGAAAACCGCTGGTGCATTGGTTAACCCAAAAGGCATAACCATAGATTCAAAATTTCTGTATCTCATTCGAAATGCGGTCTTTGGAATGGCCTCCACATGCACTCGTAGCTGATGATAACCTGAATGAAAATCTATCTTTAAGAAAGGACACGCTCCTCGTAACTGATCAAACAAGTCATCAATCTTAGGGAGTGGATAACAGTTTTTAGCAGTTAATTTATTTAACTTCCTACGATCAAATGCGAAAAGAACCATCCTTCTTCTTCATGAATAACACAGGTGCTGCTCACAAAAAATGACTAGGTCATATGAAACCCTTGTCTTGCAACTCTCGAAGTTGTTTAGACAATTCTTGCATTTTCGAGGGTGCTAGACGATATGGAGACTTCACGACCGGCGTCACTCCATGAACTAAGTCTACGCGGAACTCAACTTGTCGTTACGGTGGTCATTGACAAATCTTCTACAAACACATCAATAAATCTCGTACAACGGAAATATCACTCAATTTTGGTTCATCTACCATTTGTGTTCATTAAGGTTATCACGACTCCTTGAGTACATTCACCGTGAACCCGAAGTATCTCATTACCTTCCAATGGTATCCTAACCACCTTCTCATGACATATTATCACAAAATTCCTCTTGTATAACCAGTCCATTCCCACAATCACATCAAAATTTCCACGACTAAACGGTATCAACGAACTTCGAGGGTTATGAATGATCGAATAGGATAACAAACGAATATCGAATCAAAGGCTAGAATACATATAGAGGATTCCACATATGCAAATAGCCGTTTATCAAATGACATAAAACTCCTTCGAAAGAAAGGATACGTATATGTACCGAGACAAATGAACAGGCGTACCACGACAAATGAACACATAAAACAAAATATCGATACGAAAGACGAAAATTTTTATACCAATTATCGACTTTACTCGAAAGACCAAATTAAATAATGTTTTTTTTATACAAATCAATTTAAAATAAAAAAAAGTTACTTTAAGTATAAAAATCATTTTAAATAATAAATAAAAATGTCTTAAATGTAATCTTTATAAAATTTATTCTGGTTGTCATAAAAATCTAGAGATGGTTATCTAATGGTGTATCGTACCTTACCACTACGAATCACTTTAAACTTGCTTTTTATAATAAAATAAAATTTATTTAACCACTCAACAATTTCCATATCCTATTTGCATAGGCCATTTAAACATATTCTATTTACAAAGATCAATTTAAACACAGTTTTCTCCAAACAACAACACAATACTTCCAAAGGGTTTTCATAATTAGACATCAATTATAAAATATGTTACTCAAACAAAAGACACCATAATACCAACACGGATCGTAAAACACCATACAGACCCTAACACAATTCTATTGTTTGAAAACAAAAGAAAATACCAGGAACCATATACTCAAAACAAAATCAAACGAACTCATACAAGAAAACTCATGCAAGACGTTATGTACCCAAAAGAAAACATAAGGTCTTATCCAAAATAACGATCAACAGAGCAAACCTAAAAGCATCAATACTAACACGTCGCCAACGGGTTACGAAAACCAAAGGATATACAACCAAGGGAGTAATGATCCACACTAATATGTTAGGAACAATTAGTGCTTAAAAGAAACGTTTGATACTCATACGAGTAATCAATGCAACGAAAGAACTAACGAAACGCGCCTATATCCGAAAGAGCAGATCCGAACAACCAATATACATCAAGACGTCGAATAGGAAAAATCGGGTATCCTTACTAACAAAGTACGATGAAGGGATGCTAAGCTTAGACTTAGGAAATCCGAACAAACAACCGAGCAAACGAGCAACCTCTATAATAGCAATACTAGGTATCCGCAAATACTAGATAGAAGGGAAACTTACTATCTATACAACTCAACTTAACATATCCTCCAATTAGGGTAAGAGAATAATTCTCTACCCATACCACCATCCTTATCATGAATACACATATAAAAAAAACATATTACACTACCACCTTACAACCAAACACAAATAAATGCAATCATGGTCACAAGTCTACGTGTGTGATGCCTTTATAATTATGTTGGCCACCATAATTATAAGTGCCTCCTTTCACACGTGTACTTACTTTCAAGACTACCCATTTCAATTATAATTCACATATAAGCACATATACCACATTGCACATCTTAAACCACTCCAACTTAACACATAAAGGATGCTTCATCAAATAACTACTTACTTATATCAAAATAAAATCGAAACGACATAAAGGAACAAAAGTCTCGCAACAATTCCCAAAATACGAAATATCCGAAAGAAATAATCAATAAAAACATGACGAGGTAAAGGACGGGATAAACTTATGCTGGGCCTCGCTTGGGTTTGACTTTGCCTCAGCAAGAATCACCCGACTCCTAGGGTCCAGCCTTATTACGCGCATCCGACAAACGATCAACTATCTTATCTTCTTCGGTTCCACAAGAGGCTGCTTATAACGCTTAAGTCCAGTTGGGAAAAAGGTTCCCCAACGAGACTTCTTATGGGTGGGGGAAAAACATAACTAAAATTCTAAGAAAGTAATACATATCATATCAGATAATGGTAGGCAAAATAACTAAAACGACAATTTAGCAAAATACGAGATATATAAGCTATGCAAAAATAAAGGGGAAGCCACTACTACACAAAAGGATATAAACACCCCCCAAAATAATTGGTTATGTAAAACCCAATCTCTATGACAAAAAACTAGTGGGAAGGGAATGAATGAAAATAGGTTTTCTTGAAAAAACCAGTTTTAATAATAGAAATCGTATAAAAATTGGTTTTTTTGGGGTGCAAACCACTCTTTTTACATAATAAAAGACACTGGTGTGTATGTAACAACATGTCTCTATGTGTTTATGTTATAGACATTTTTTTATAATACAACTGGTCTTTTTAAACAATCAAAGACACTGGTGTGTAGGTAACAACATGTCTCTATTTGTTTATGTTACAGACAACTTATTACCATTACAAGGTCAAATGACTAATAACATCTCTAGGATGAATGACTGCTTCTGCAAGCCTACGTCTTCACTAGCCACTCTTCCTAACTCTAAACATTCTCAGATGGTTACCTAAAAATATGCTTACAAAGTCAACACAAAAGGTTTGGATATTCATAGGTTTAAAGACACAAAAATCAAAAGCTTATAAACAATTACTGTGATTAATGCAAACATGGCAGGACAATTACTATACTATCATACAAGCTAACATGCAAATGTAACCATAACAAGCATGGGAACGGAATGTGTCCCTCGATCCAACAAGTATCAACACTTGGTATGGAACGTACCTTCGATCCATTAAAACCATAACTCTGTAAACATTCCTAATTTCAGGTCCATTTTATGACTCCTATTATCTCACTAATTTATTTTATCCCATACCGTTTACATTTAATTAAACTTTTAAGCTAAATCGCTTAGACTAAAAATATTCATTTTACGAAACAGTCACCAATAAAATTAAGTGTAACCTCAAGAAATCTTATCTAATTATTAGAAGATAATTATTGACTTTGATCTTTTAACATATTTTTATTGGTCTCGTAAATGTTAACGCTTCACCATAAAATACTTTTATAGACCACACCGAAATACCTATACATATCTAGACACAACAATACCCACTTTTATTCCCTAGACAAACAAAATTAAATAATTTTTGTATCTATTAAGCCTATAAGGCCGTTTATGGTAAACTAACACAAACATAAGCACAAACATTTTAGACTCTGTGATATTAACCAACTTATACACCTTAATCTATCTAACTAAAAATGTCTAAACAAATATACCAGCTCTAACTTAGGCATCCAATTAGGTGGAAATGAGCAAGATCACTACATACACTTACACTATTACTCTAATCCATACTTACCATAGATTATTTAAGTTATATACTTTTAGTTAGTTTAATGTAAGAAATACTTAAACACTACACCTTTGCCTGTTTTCCTCCCATTAACACATCGACACAAGGACCATTATGTATTACACACAAATCCTAACTAAATCTTGTATAACCTAAGACTAATTAAAGCTAAGTACTTGCTAAATCTTATACAATATTATATTTTGTGTTTTCCCCCTCTTTAGCCACTCATCACACACAAACCTAGCAACATGAGATCTTCCCAAATCATGTACACAAGGGATTAATTAAATGATTGTCCCTCTTATGTTCCCCCAATTAGCTTAAAATACATTGAATAACAAACATCTTGGATCCCCCTTTGCTCTTGAAACTTGCGGCTAGCATACACTCTACACAAACCATACTATGTCACAAACCTAATAATCTATGATACAATTATCTTGCAATTAAAGAATGTACTAGGAGGTATTAATGCAAGAACCAATTAGGGATAAACTAGCAAACCATAAAACCACTAGAGGGGGACGGTTTGGATTTGGTTAGGACTTAAGTGAGCTAACAAAACCTTAAGCCTATATAAACCACTCTTATTCTTGGAAAACACTTCTAACAAATACTAACAAATTCTCAAGCAAAAACTACTCTAACTCTTGTTGATTGACAAAAGTTGGACATCCATGATTAGTCCGAATTAGGTGTAATACGGAACTGTAAGGCCCCGGTTCCCTGTAACAATTAAGTGCTTATTTTTGGAGACCTACGCACTAAAAAACAAAGCACTAATAGGCTTACCGTAGATTGTCTCCCACGCTTAACCTCCGGCGTTAGAGGTAAAAGTTGGATCGTTTAAGGTTTAGTAGAAAGTTAGGGTTATGAGTGCGTACCTAAGATGAGAGCCAGTTGCTCACTATAACTTACCAAACCCTAATGGGCAATTGCCCCATTAATTAGTTTTAGTATACCGAGAGTCTCACCATTATTTTATTATTCGCCGTTATTTAGTCAACTAGTTGGTCCCACTCAAGATATGACCTCGTTCGTAACGGTGTTTCTAGATACCTGCGCACATGTGCGCTAGTCTGGACCTCATGTGGCCTAAATCCTCGTCGATAGCCCATATTCACGGCTTCCCCAAAAGGCATACCAATTTGGCCATAGAAGCCTATTTGATGTCGCTATGGCCCATTCATCATGGGCCTGGGTATAAGTACTGTTCGTGGGTCGGGTGCATGACCCGAGTGACTAAACGTCATCAGTCCCCCCTAGGCTATTATGCGCTTGGTAATACCGCGGATGCTAGACTACAATAGTCGCGGTAAATACACCTGATGCTTATGTGGAAGAAACAATAATTGTCCCCCCAAAATAATGAATCTGGCTCAAGCTTGATCGCAAAATGCCTCTTCGTAATTCGTGAAAGTAACTAAAACATAGCTTATACGTTTCACCCCTACCACACATAAGGACAAGTAGGTGGACACGTGTTTCCTCACCGCGTCGTGTCGAAACAAACAAGCCCTAATAATTGGTCGCCTCCATATCACTTTAACATTGCACATAAAAAAAAATCTCTCCACCACCATTGATAAGCTTCCATTAATCTTCAAAAATCAGACACATGTAATACGCGCGTCGCATCCCAAACCCTTGCTTCTCAATCATGGTGTTTCACTCCACTGATATTTACAATCCGCAATACTAATGAGGACTACGTGAGTTACCCATCTGAGAAATTACATCCCATCGCATTGGCACTGGAATGCCGCTGCGAGTGCGAGTATATCGGATTTTCCCCAGAGGTGGAAGGTTGTGTAGACCACACAGTTCTATGAGTGTGCCAATCAACGTGTACCCCTTTCGTTGTTTATGTGCAACGTCCTGAATTATTATCGTCTTCGTATTTCCCAAGTGCACTGCATAGGCGCGGCAAAAATAACCAATTTTGAGGTTAATTGCTGCCTATTGGCAATTAATCCCACTGTCCATTTGTTCCGCCGCCTTCTATCACACCTCTTGGTCCAAACGGATGTAACCGTTTTCCAGCGCGACGAGCTTTGCAGTGCTATACCGAAAAATTAGATTCTCTAGAGTCGTTGATGGGAGATGTTTCATCGTGGGTAGATGATGTGTGGTTCCCTGGGACATAGCGATTCTATACTCAGGGGTCATTGCCGAGGGATGAGCGTCCACCCCCGTCCCTTATAGAATGGAGATGCAACTTTATAAATGAGTTGATTGGCCCGTATCCCTATCAACGCATACTCGAAGCCTTTCTATGCCACATGGGCATTAGTCGTAATTATTTCCAAAGCCCTGAGGAAGTGCCGACGTTCATAGGCGATGACGGCCAGGGTGGGTGCTTGTCCTTCCTTCTCCCTCGCTTAGTAGTGTAAGCGCTCTTTCTACTTAAGCTTATTAACCATATGTTTTTTTGTTTTCGTTTTGTGTTGCGCAAGAAAGTGGATTTTTGTTTAGCGTGGTTTCATTGAGTAAGCCAGCTGTGACCGAGGGGTGCGCCCTTTAAGAGATGGTGAGGAGCCGCTGTTGGAAAGTACTGCAGGACGCACAATGGAACTTGTGCTGGAGCAACCAGAGGTTGAGAGTACTGACGTATTAGCACCCACACCACTGCGCAGTGTACCAGGTGCAACTGTGGAGCCCCAGGCTAGACGCAACAACGTGGTTCTTCAGAGGATGCTGATGTCGCAGGGGCTGAAAGTGAGGCTGGAGAAGTTGACTCTGGGTTGAAACGCAAGAGGGCCACCAGTGATGACGCCGTGCTACGTCAAGAGGGTGCCTCATGTACATTCTAGTGTATGAACATCGACTTAGGAGGAAACGTCCCGGAAACCCACCCATGCTTGCTTCTAAGAGGTGACCGCGACTCCTCACCCAAGTATGTAATTTAGCCTCTATGCCCTCTAGAAATAGTGTTAATTGTACGCAACAAAAAAGTAATGTGGAATACTCATATTGGTTGATTTTGCTATTTGTGCGCAGTGTCGAGGCTACTAGCGTTTCCTCTGCGTCGGTGACGCATGCTGTACAGTCCCCACCCCTGACTAGTCTCGTGACTGCCGATGACATATCAAGGAGGGATCAGGAGACAGGTCCTAAGGCGTTTGAGGGTATGCCAGTGGATCAGCTTATGGATGAGTTTGATATGGTCACAGCGCACAACCGCCTGAGTGGGCAGCTGAAGCAAGGTTTTTATCTAGTGAACGCATGCCAGAGTGTACAGAAGGATGAAGAGATTATGATGCTGAAGGCACAGTTGGCAGATGCGCAGGCTGAGGCAGAGTCTTCGAGGTCTTATGCACAGAAGCTTGCCGAGGAAAAAATGGCACTGTTTGTCAAGGTAGAGCAAGAGCGCGCGAATTCTGCGGATTACAAGGTAAGTTGTCATTGGGCTGTGAAGTATTTGGAGGGGGGTAAGAACAACCATTTTGCTGGGCTGGATGATTTTGTTAGCCAGAGTATGGAGGGAGCTGTTTGAGAAGCCAGCGGAGAAGTACGCAAACTCAACCTTGAGTATGAAAGGAGCTTACCCTCACATGTTGTCCGCTATTGCTGAGCGCAGGTGGCTCATAAGCCATGGTTGCGCCTTGCAGCCATGAGCGCTTTGAATCTCAGAGGTCAAGCATCCCCTTTTGGGATGTTTGTGACGTGTGCATTGGCACGTGGTAAGGCAGAAGTGGTAGGAGGATCTGCAATGAAAGAAGTTGCTGACAGTGCCTGCCGCACAAGTACCTAGATATAATGATAATGCATATGAGGAGCTTGTTGCTGCGATGGAGATGATGAAATTGTTAGAGCTGCCTCATACTATACAGCTGGAGCGTGACCAAGATTACCCCATAGATGTGATAAAGCCAGGTTAAGCTAGGCTAGGCGTGCCACGATGCGCTGATGCCCAGCCTGATTACATTCACAATCCGGACGTGGCGCAACGCAGGTTCCCTATCTTTGCTGTCCGCGTGACATCCTTAATCCTTTTTTGCCTTGAGAGAGATTCCGTTGAAGAGTCGTTAGAGCCCACGCCATAAGGCTTGCTAAGAAGAAGGTGAAGGGCAAGGCAATATTATGCTTAGTAGGTGTGCAGGCACATCCCCCGTTACTATGAGTACCATTAGCATGGCGACTGTGTCACCTAAATATAGTGAACTTCTGGGACGCTTGAGGAGGCTGGAGATGCAGCTAACCAAGTTAGCAGTTCGAGCAAGTCGTTGTCAACAGCAAATCTAGGCTTTCATCCTAGTGCAAACTTTATGGTTTTTGTGTATGTTTTGGCAATTTTGTGTTATACTCAACTCATGGTTCGCTATTTGTAAAAGTACCTTTGGGACCCATAGTAGGGTAGTTTGTTGTTGTGGCTTGTCGATTGTACGTCACACTATAAAGATTAAAAAATTGACAATATGTTTGTGCATAATTAGTTGCCTTTTGCATGAAAGACTTGTTTTGTGATTGCATTGGTCAAAATGTTGTGAACAAGTCATTACAAAGTTATGACTCAAAATATGCTAAGTTTACATGTATGGGTTGACATACAATTACATGCGCGTAGCCACGAAACCCTATCGAAGAAGTCAAAAGTTTTGACTCCTAATTTGTTAAACGTGCACCGTGTGCGCTGCTGCGCTTCCATCGTGGAATGCGCACAGAAACTGACTCCAACGTCTTGAGAGAAAGGTGTTTTAACAAGGATTCATGACCAAGTTGATGTTTGCAACCCTCTTACTCAACGAGTTTTTAGTAGGTTTACTCATCCTTTTCCCATCGTGGGGTATTAGGTGCATGCACGCCGCGTAGGCACAGAATAATGTAACAACAATATTGATACATAAATAGATACTCACAATAAGCATTAAAGTCCATTGTGTCGCTAATTAGCTATAAACCGCGACTTAATTAAAACTTTCAAAAATAAAAAACATTTGTCTTTAAAAAAACAAAAGTACTATATACCCAGTGAGCACTCCTATAAGATAGCAATTCTTAAGATTGCAGAATACCACGAACGGTGTGCAACTCACGCCATCCATTACACGCAGCATTATGCTCCTCATCCAAGTGCATTCCGTAACCTCGTGAGGTATCCATCCCACTTTGTGTCCCCAGCTTTCCTGTGTCTTCCGCGTGGCTTGCGTCGTTAGCACGATACACGAAGTCTCCTGGTCTAAATGAGACTCCTCGAACTTAAGCTTCATAGTATCCCTTCATTTTTAACTATGCTTTTTCCTCACGTAAGGCTGCTTGTTCACGCCTTTTCCTCCCAATATGTCCAAGTCTATACGGTCGCTCGTCGTCATTGGGTCGATATAGAACTCTTCGGTAACGAAATAGTTGTCAGTCTGATTTGCCTGGTATAACGGCTTCCGTCCTATAGACAAGAGAGAAGGGAGTGTCTCCTGTGCTAACTTTAATTGTTGTGCGATGTGCCTACAAGACATGTGACAATTCCTCTACCCACCTCCTTTTATGTTATCAAGGCGCGCTTGATTCCTTTCGCCTAGACGTCAATTTACGCGCTCAGACCAAACCATGGTCTATGGGTGATTAACCGACGCAAAACGTTGTGTAAATGCTTTATCTCGCACACCAGCTTTAGCGGTTTTATCACAGAAGTTTTCCCATTTGTCCGAAACTATTTCTCCAGTAAACCCAAAACTCATACAAAGTTATCGCAAACAATCGTTATACCTGAATTCCCCTGTGATTTGCGACCGCTTTCGCCTCGATCCATTTAAGTAAAGTAGTCTATACCACGATAGGAATTTCAATCCTCCCGACGGCAACCAGTGAAGGACCAGCGATGTCGATACCCCACTTGTAGAATGGCCATGGTGAGGTGATACATTAGCTCCTGTGTGGTTGGCCGAGGATTGGTCTAATGTACTTGCAATCATTGTTTCTTTATCATGTCGCGCGCATCGCGGTGCATGGTGGCCCAGTATACCTAGACCCGTAAGGCTCCTAGCTACTACATATCTTTGTCCTGATTGCATAACTGCATAACCCGCATGAAACACGCATAGCACATAGTCAGCCTGAATATCCGACGCACAAGCCATGGTTGTAAGAACGAACATCGATAGAGGACACCTTACGAGAGTTTCGAATCTCGCGCCGTGCGCGGTATTCGCCGGGCATCCTTTTGTTTATGAGGGAGCGTGCCCTTTCTTATGAATTCGATGATAGGGGTCATCCACGTAGGATCCTGCTCTTCTATCACCATAGATATCTCCATCTCCGAGATGGATTTGTTCTTCAAGATTTTGACCAACACCTGCTTTGTATAGTGGCGCAAGCTTTGTGGATGCTATCATACTTAAGCATCCGCTTTTTTGGTTCCACCTCTATGAACTGTGCTAATGTGAATCTATCAAAGCACTGGATTAGCGACTTGTCTTGTCGAGGTATCGAATCATTTTGTCTTCTTTATGCCACATATTCGCCAACACATGGATGGCTACTAAACTGGATTCCACATTTGCTTCTAGTTACATACACCCATTCGAGCTGCGAAGCAAATTCCCCGCAATTAAGGGCTTCGTACTCCGCCTCCGTTTTCCGTCGGCTGTGAAATCAAAAGTCGCAGTCGTAATGAGATTCCCCATTCCTTCCGGGTTAGTGAGGATGAGGCCTGCGCCCGACCCGTCCACGCATGACGATCCAATCAGTGAATCATATCCATGGGTCCTTGGAGTTTACTTCGCTCTAGGTGAGTACAACGAACGGTTTTTCTGGCTTGTCGATGAGAAAATCCGCCAGTATCTATCCTTCACTGCGGTTCTTGGTCTATAAGAGTTTATGCTCCCTAGCAATACGCTCCACATTTTGCATCGCCCCACGCATCAGGTTTTAGATAACCTGTTTTGATCGGGTTGATCTGAGATTACCACTAATTGGTGCTCCCCCCCCCGCTTGAAAATATCTGCGCAGTCCTTTTTGGCGTGCAAATACTAACGCCATGATCAGCTCTCCAATCGCCATAGTGATCTCCGTTTCCTGAGTGCTTACTTACGAAGTATACCGGTGTTCGTACGAGTCCCAATCTGTCAGTAAAGCAACGGCGCAAATTGCCCCAAGCGTCGCGAATAAATACATAATCTACTCCATCCCCAGTCGGTACGACAAGCGTAAAGTGCTGCTATATGCTGCGTGAGCTGCGTGAAAGCTTCTTCTGCTGTCGTAGTCCAACGGAAGTCTCGCTTTCTTCGTACACTTCTATTGATTAGAACAAGGGAGAGTGACATTCTGCTTACTTGGATAGAACCTTCAACCGCTAACTTCCCATTTACACGACTTGGACTTTCTTTCATCGTGCGGGTGAAGGAAGTTTGTGATGACAGCTTTTTATTTTTTCGGACACGGCTTGAGTGCCTGTTAGGTTTTCATCAAGTATCCGAGGAACCATGCCTTCCTTAGTCCCCAAAAGTGGCAAATTTTAGATTTAGCTTCATATTGATTTTCGTCAGAGCCCTGAAAGTTTCTACAATGTCGCCACCAACGTCGTCTTCGGTGTCGCTCTTTATAACAAGTCATCGACATAGCCACTCCCAGATGCGGCCCACTTTGCCCCTCGAACGCGTTATGCGACCAGTCCTTGTAGGAGGCACCCGCATTCTAGCCAAAGCATCTTTGTATAGCAATAACACTGACTTAGTGTGAAGGCGTGTCTTTCCTCGTCATCCTAAGGACATATTGGATATGTGATACCCTATGTATAGCATCCCATAACGATCTAGAAGGGTATCCGCAATAAGGCTCCACTTTCCAGTCTATCTCCGTAGTAGGATCATCATGTGGACCTGCTTTGTTAAGGTTCAGTGAAGTCCACCGCACATCGCCACTACACATCGCTCTTTTGACCATAACTGTGATGGAGAGCCAGTCATGTTAATAGACTTCTCCGGCATGATACCTGCCTCCATGAGTATATGTAACTCCTCCAAAAGGCCTTAGCGTGCCTCTGAAGCTTGCCCGCGTTTTATTCTGCCTAACTGGGGATTATGCCTTGACGATTTCAACTTGTGTCTGAGATCGATCGTGGGCACACCAGTCATGTGTTTTGTTCCTAAGCAAAGAAACGAGGTTTCTTTACACGAGTGCGCACACAGCCCGCCTTACCCGTATCAGACACGACCCCCTGATCGATACTTCTTGCTCCGGGTAATTCGGTGATCACACCTTCAATTTTGTCACTTGGTGCTGCTGTCTCTGAGTCTGCGTCACGTCACATGTGACTGTGTTGCATTCTTTAGGCGGTGCGGTGGTGTTGTAGATGGTGACAATTCCGCCGTCGACGGGGAATTTTAGCATCCCGTGGGCCGTGGATAGGACCGCGCGTATCGCTGAGAATCCCTGGTCTGCCAATAATGCCATTGTATGGCGATGGTGATCTGATCACCATAAAATTCATCCAGGCTTATGGGTGCACGCTATTGCCAACCATAACCGGTAATCGTATTTGCCCCATGGGCCATATCTTTTCTCCCGTGAAGCCAGTCAACGACGTCGTGGCCGGGTTTAACTGACTTTTTACTTCAGGGCGCAGTCTTTGGAAGCAATGTTCGTACAGTATGTCTGCAGATGCTCCTCCATCAATGTACATGCGGTGGATGTCGTGACCCGCTGCATTTATCTTGATGGTAAGTGGCTCCACCACTGCGTTGTCCGCAGTTAATGTGGGAAAAGAGATGCCACTTCCATGCGAAATTTTTTGGCTGACTTTTTGCTTAGTTTTTCGCTGCCATGACTGCACCATATAGATGGTGTCAGCCTTGTCTCTAGGTGCGTCTTTCTTGCCTCCGCTCCTTTGTTTATCTTTCCCTTCCTTGATGTTCTTCACCAGGTGATCCAATCTGCCTTCCTTTACCAATTTGTCAATTAGCTGGCGCAGTTGGACGCACTCATTGGTAGTATGGCCCTTCTGCCTATGATACTCACAGTATCCGTTCCCCACGCGTTGCTCTTCTGGAGTGCGCATTGGTGGTGGTCTTGGGAAGTTTGCACCTTCTGTTGCGAGTATCTCCTTTGGGGTCATTGTCAGTGGGGTGTACTTGTCGTTCCCCCGCCCGCCCCTCTGACCGCGGTAGCTGTTGTTGCGACTGCTACTCTGGTCATTGGATTGTCTCCTGGACTGTTCCTGTGACCTGTTGTTTGAGTAGCCTTTTCTGCTGTCCGCGGCGGCGGCTTCTCCTTGAATGAAGGACCTTGTGCGTTTCATCAACTCATCAAAGGTTTGGGGAACCCTATCATTCAACCTTTTGATAAGTTCTGGGTTATTTATTCCATTCATAAACCCTGAGATCTTGAGAATTTCGGGGCACGCCTTGACGTGTATGCATTCGTCCTTATAGCGCTCTACGTAGGCGCTTGTGGACTCCCCTTGGCGCTGTTTCACCCTGGCAAGCTCGACAGGGTTCTTGGCACACTTCTTCCTTTGAGTAAAATTTAAGCGGAATGCCCTTCGCAACTCTTCAAACCCATCAATGCTTCTGCGTGGTAGTTTGCTGAACCAGTTCCGCGCGTTTCCTACTAACGTGGAATTGAACATGTGGCACCACACGGGTTGTGGCCAGTTTTCAATAGTGGCCGCCGATTCGAAGATTTTTAGATGGTCGTCAGGATCACCTGTCCCATCATAAGTTTTTACGTTAGCAGGCATGCGCCTTTTCTTATCCTCCGAGAAATCGCTAATGCGCCGCGTAAATGCGTCGACCTTTTGGCGACGCCATGGACGGGACATATCTTCGTCTTCGTCTTCACGATATTTGTTCTTGGATTTCCAGTGTCCCGTTTCTGCGTCCTCGTTGTCCGAGGAGTCTTCTGAGGACGAGCTTACTCTTCTGCGGCGCTTGCGCCGACTGTCCTCGGAGTCCGAACTTGGAGGACTTTCACTCGGGGAGCGCCTTTGTCCAAGCCTGCTGTGGACATCGCGACTGCCCAGCCTATCACGGACGCTGATGCGCCAGTCATTGTTTTCATGAGTGTCCAAGTTCTGCAAGTTAGCCGTTTGAGTACCCGAAACTTTCTTTCCGATTCTACCGAATACTGGAGGTCGACGGTTATCCTTTCCGCGCCTTTCCTTTTGGTGGCGCGGTGGAGATACTTCGTCCTCCGGACCGAAGTTAAGTCGGGCCTGTAGGCTCTGGCTTGATCTCTTTTTTGTTTCCTCTTGCATGAGGGCGACCAAAGTCTCGTAGTTTTGAGATACGAAATCACTCGGCGCCAGTTCAGTCGCGACCCCTTCCAGTGTGAGGTTGTCAGCCCCTAACTCGGGACCCTTGTTTCGAAGGGGTGGGGGTGGCGGCTCGGTGGTATTCGTCCCTGGCACCGTTTGGGGAGGGGTGGTGAAAGTAGCACGCTGTAGACCTTCCGGTGCTTGTGATTGTGGCGGTTGGCTGGGTTGTCCCCAGGGACGGTCCCCAACGCTGGGAAGACCAGATCTATGCGTAATGGTGCTCCAAGAGGCCTTGACTTGGAGACCTGTCTATTAGGCTTGGTCCGCTCTGCTTCTTCGCCTGCGGAGTCCGCTGGGTAAGTTTCCTTGCATTTGTCCATTCTGATTTTGGCAGTGTTTCTTAGTGTAGGGTCCAGGATGGGCGCCAATCTGTTTGATACAAAAGTGGGACGATCCTTGATAGGTCCGAATTATGTGTATACAATCTTTTTAGGCTCCGGTATCCTGAATCAATTAAGTCTGATGTAATGGGACCTGCGCATTAAGAAAGCAAAGCACCAATAGGCATTACCGAGGTATTGTCCTCCCCACGATTATCCTCTGGCGTGAAAGAAAGAAATCGTTTTAGGGTTTAGTATAAAGTTAGGGTTAGAGGGCGTACGATTTGATAGAGAGCCGAGGAGCTCTTTATATACTCACCAACCCTAATGGCTTTGTCCCATATAATTATTTCGTACCTCGGGAGGCCCCACCGTAATTTAGTAACTAGTGGCCCACCCCAATTAATATACTCGTTTCGTAACGGGTTGTTATAGATACCTGCGCACGTGTGCGCTAGTTGGGCCTCATGAGCCTAAATCCTCGTCGTGATAGCCCGTATTGATGTCGCTATGGCCCATTCATCATGGGCCTGGGTATAAGTACTATTCGCGGGTCGGGTTCATGACCCGAGGTTGGACTATACGTCATCAGTATTTATGCTCAAAAAATATTGTCGGGTGAATATTACAAGGACTTATGTATCTTTGTTCTTGTTTTATGCATCTTTGGTAATTCTTGTTATTTTTAGTTAGTTAACCTTTTGCGACAGTTAATTCCTTGATATGCATCTGCAGCGCAAATGATGATAGACTTGGTGGAGCAAGCGTATTCGTGGGCGGATTTGTATTGGGAGGTATTGTTGTTGGAACATTAGGCGCCATATATGCACCCCAGGTATGCTTGAGCTATTCTTCTAGAGCTTTTTCCGAAATTATAGTCGTGCAGGTTGTTCCTTTTGGTGAATCATCAAAAGCTTTATACATAAAACAGCTACTATAAAAGAAACACTCTTACCTGAAAAGTTTTTGCATTGTTTGGATTCTTAACAAGGCGGGAAGACATAATTTTGTGAGCCAAACCAAAGTTACTGATTATAGTATTGATTACTGACGCGCAATGATGTAAATTAAGCTTCAAAAACTTAACAAAGAACCAGATATATATATATATATATTTTCATGGGACAATACAAAATAGAAAAGGCTGTGTATTTTTCGGGGCAGAGGAAGTAATCTGTTTGCGGATGGCATCTAATGAGAACTTAATGTGTTAAGTTTTCACATTGCATGATTGCTCATTGTATATAACTTCATCTGCTTACAATTTCACCGTGCAGATAAGCAAGGCACTTGCAGGGGCAGACCAAAAAGATTTAATGAGGAAGCTGCCAAAGTTTATATATGATGAAGAGAAAGCCTTGGAGGTAAAAACTGGCTCTGCTTGCTTTCCATAATTAGAGTTGTCAGTTTTGACCCATGTATCTATAAATGGGTTGGTTTTGGCTGATGGTCTATCTCTAACAAGTCAAATCGGTTAAGCTAAATGCTAAATCAAAATAGCACGTCAAATGGGCCAAACGAGTGAAACAGGTTGAGAGCAATCCAAAGTATATGCAGTTGCATAACAAGCTCCTAAATCGCTTTATTAAAAGAAGTAAGATTGTTTTGGCAATAATATAGTAGTTTTGCCGATATTGTTGGCGCATAAATTTTTATAAAACTTGAAAAATGGATAGAAAAAGTTATTGCAAGTCGGTCCAACCCAATCCAATCCAGGACCCAACTCAATCAACACTTCTTTTTGCCAGCTTTAACCATAACTTATAATACGTAGCTTACCTAGTTGATTGTTTTTTATTGGAAACAGAAAACACGCAAGATACTGACTGAGAAGATTACTCAGTTGAACTCTGCAATAGATGATGTTTCTGCTCAACTGCGTGCTGATGACCCCCCAAACGGATCATCAGTGCCAATTAATGAGGTTGAAGCTTCCTACTGATTTTTTTTTATAAGTATGTTGTATAAGTATGTTATGTATATGTAGAATCACATAAATCTTTTATGTTGTGTTTAATACTCATGTGACTTTGAATATTCCTCTCATCGAGCGTTTCTGATGTCTAACTCTTTATAATGCGGTGTTATTTTCTTTTCCGGCTAAAAATCAGCACCATGTAAAGTTGACTGCAAGGAGAAATTTGAATGGTTTGACTAATTGATTGATGATTGATATGCACTTAGGAAGTATGGATCTACCAAACTACAAAGATCCTACAAACCTAATAAAATCCCCATGTAAGGATTTTAAACCACTAAATCAATGAAGTACACATATACTAGCTTAGCCAACCACGACATCATATTCATATTCATATACGACTGAATATATCAAAATACTCTATCTTGAAATATTGGATAAATTGACATGGTCATGCTCTATACACTATCTCGACTATTTATACATTTTAAATATTGGAACTATATACTCTATCTTGAAATATTGGATGGAATAAAATTGTTATTTTCTTGAATGAATTCGCTTCATGTAGAAGCAAAATACAGGTAAAAAACAAATTATCATATTTTGAGGACCATCAAATATTTTACTTTTTTAATTAAAATCGTTTATTCTATTATAGACCACCAAAATATGTACATGTTTTCGATTGAGCAAAATACATAAAAAGATACTCAACAAACTTTTATTTTCTAATTGAGTTATTCAACTTTATTCCTAGCTTTTAAGCTAACTCACTGATCCCACCGGTTAGTAGGTTAAAAGTGTTATTTAATACACACAAACTTTCTTAATTAACAATAAAATGCATTAAATACATATTAAATGAACTTATAAATTACTATATTTGAATGAGTATTTAATGTATTTTCTGGTTAATTAAGAAAGTTTGTGTGTATTAAATACACTTTAACCTCTGCCCGGTGGGCAGAGTTTAGCAAAACCCATAAAGTATATTGCCTCATTTCTTGAAAGTGTTAAAAGTGAAAAAAGTGAAAACTGAATTCTATATTTAGAAACTAATCAATGTTTAATAAATACTTAATTTTAAATTTAAAAACTAATCAATGTTTTTTGGAAACTGGGTTTTTATTCGACCCGATCGAGTCACCGGGTTACCGGTTCGACTACCGGGTCAACCCGGTTTTCCACCGGGCCAACCCGGTCTTCCACCGAGTCAAACATGTTTGAAGTGTATAAAAACCGGTTTGATTTGACCCGTCGGGTCTCTATTCGACCCGGTCGAGTTACCGGGTCACCGAGTTACCGGTTCAACCAGTTCAACCACCGAGTCAACCGGTTTTCCACCGGGTCAAACCGGGTTTCAAAAATATAAAAACCTATTTAATTTGACCCGTTTTTCGACCGGAAACGTTTCAACCAGTTAAACCGGCCAGGTCGAGCCGGGAAACATTATGTTTAATCCAAAATCCGCAAACTTTTATTATTTTTCATTTATAACCCATAAATTTTTTTTTATCATCACAACCATCTGCCGCTATAAAATCCTATTGCTATGCACGAATACTCGTCTAGTCAATTTAAGGTACTTATGTATACAAGATGATTATAATTGTACACTTAACAAGTTTCTCTCAATATTGACGTATTATTATATATATAATCATTACAATTGAAAAAGTTACTGTAGATTTTAAGCACTGTAGCTACAGTGCTGGGCTGACCCAAATTTTTTTTTTTTTTACATTGCTACAGTGCTGGGCCGGCCCAAATTTTTTTTTTTTTTTTTTTAAATTGTTGGCACAAAATAGGGGGAAAAAATGTTACAAAAGTACCGACGCATTCAGATAAAAAAATACCCGCGGTAACATTTCCGAATTGACTTAAACACTGTCATTTTACACGATGAGACCAAAAAAATAAAAAATAACAAAATAATAAAAAAGAGTAAAAGTGTTTTACGGTGCGAGGGGAAAATTAACCCGCACTATTAAACATGAGACCGAAAAAATAAACCCGCACAAAATACAATTCTCATTTAAAGCCCATGTTCCCACAAAATTATATTAAAAAAAAACCCCGTATAGCTAAAAAAAAAGAATCTTAAACCCATAAAGCCCACACATAAGCCCATATAAAAAAAAACTATTAAACATGAGGCCGAAAAAATAAAACCGCACAAAATAAAAAAAATTAAAATAATAACGCCTCGCGTAGAATAAAACGACGTAGTTTTGTTCTACACGCTACAGTGCTCGGCCCTTTGGGCTCCCAACTTGGGCCAACCCATTTGGTTTTTTTTTTTTTTTTTGTAGGCAATGTAAAAAAAACCGCTCGGCACAAAATAGAAAAAAAAAATTACAAAAATATTGACTTATTAAAATAAAAAAATACCAAAACCCGCACAAATAAAAAATAGAAAAGAATAAAAATAAAATTTTAACGCAAAAATTAACCCGCACTATTAAACATGAGACCGAAAAAATAAACCCACACAGAATACAATAAAAAAACGCCATGTTCCTATAAAATTATATTAAAAAAAAACCCGCATAGCCAAAAAAAGAAACCTTTAAACATGAGCCCCACACATAAGCTCATATAAGAAAAAAAACAAACTATTAAACATGAGGCCGAAAAAATAAAACCACACAAAATAAAAAAAAAAATAAAAAATATAATGCCATCCATACGTCGAAAAAAATTAACGACCGCGCAGCAACCCCCCGCGCGGAGAATCACTCTAGTTGATCAATGTAATGTTTCATCCTTTGTACATTTAAACATTCACGTAAAACTTTGTCTTTTTATACTTTTTCCATATATTTTTTTTTCGATCAATGAGATGCAAATAATAAGTTATTTGATCAATGTAATGTAATGTTGCTCGTTTGTCTTCCACCACTATATAAATAATAAGTTTAATCAAGGTTTAAACTCAAAGTAAATTAAATATCTTTTTTATGTCAAAGAACTTTTATATCTGTTCAAAAAAATAACTTTTATGTCAAAACTTTATAAAATAAACAAGAATAATGCTACTCTCAAAGTATTAAAACAATACTGATATGACTTGAAATGTAAAATGTGACTTATGCTCATCTAAATTGATTTTGATTAAATAAGAATGCACGTAAACTATATTTCAACTATTATTTGCGTTGTTTAAATATACTAGGCGAGTACCTGCGCATAGCGGCGGAAATTTCTAGCGACCGATAATTAACGATATGCGATATTGTGGTAAGTTTTTCGTGTAAGGTTCAAAATAGAATTGGAAAAATCAAAATGTAATCGAAAACGTTGTTACATGCAATAATACAACTCTAGCAAAAAATTATTAACCATGTCACAAACAACATATAAAAAACATTTAGCTAAACCTGTACAAGTAAAACATTACATCAATTATGAGATAAAATGTAACAACGCACGTTACTCCTCGCGTAAAACTTTTTGGTACACGACATTTGAGGTGTAGACTCCTCATTGACCGAACTCTTTGACCGGTTTCACTTATACCTTTATAGTTTTACGTGATATCACTCTAGACAACGCAACATAAAGTTCATTAGCTTTGGCTTATTAGCTTAAGCCAATAAGGTGAATTTGATAAGGTCATAAGCTCAAAAAAAGGATTTTATTAGTTTTTTCAAAGTCAAATAAGCCCATAAGCCAGCTAAATAAACTGATCTAAACACGCTGATGCTAAATAAGATGTAGTTTCTCTCAACGATTAAACTTGATTCTTATTCTGAACCGATGCTAAGCACACGCTGATTATCATCAAAGTGTATACTGACTTCTCAGTTTTTATCTTAGTCTGAAAACAATATTTTTCGATTGCATACGAAAAACTGAAATGGACATAGCAACAAGGATAGTGGCAACAAATGTGTAAAGTTTGATAAAAAAACAAAATAATTGAAATTCAGTTTAGTAAATACACGATTTGCAGTTTTAAAAACAAAATTGTTTAAAAAACAAAAACATGTTACGAAAGTCAATGGATCATTTCTATATTTGTAGGGTACTACTATTGGTACCCCCCCTGGCCCACCAAAAAGTACTAATAGGGCGTACACAAAAATTCCCATCTGTACCCCCTATTTTAACAGTGCAAACGCAGTTTTTTTATCATTCTGTTACCGTAATTTTTGCCAGATTCTTACTTTTGACCGTAAACTTATATTTTTTCGTTACCTTTTTTTTCGCGTGTCACAGTTTTTATAACCTATACAAAATTCTAAAAATAACAAAAAAAAATAAATAGCAAAAAAAAACCGAAAAAACCCGGTGGGGGGACAAATGGTGATTTAAGGGGGGGGAACAATATATGGTACCCCCCCTAAATCACCCCAAATTTGTACCCCCCCGTTTTTTTTTTTCCGGTATTTATTAGTATATTTAATGTTTTTGTATTTTATATAATTTTGTATATGTTATAAAACCGTGACACGTAAAAAACGGAACGAAAAATATAAAGTTTAACAGGTCAAAAGTAAGAAACTGTCAAAAATTACGGAACAGAAACTGATAAAAAACTGCGTTGCACTGTAAAAGGGGGGTACACAATGAATCTTTTGTACCCTTTTGGTACTTTTTGGTGGGCCAGGGGGGGTACCAATAGTAGTACCCATTTATAATATAAATTTCACTTGAACATTAAAACTGAAAACTTAAAACACACACATGATTTGACTTGAACCTTAAAAGTTATACAGGAACACATGAATTTAAAAGCTAATTTTGACTTGAAACCTAAAACGATTAAAGTCTGTGGACATCAATAAGTCAACATCCTATGCCTGGAGTTGCGGGTGTAAGTGCAAAGGATCAACCAAAAGTTAATTCCAACATACGGACCATGTTGGCTGAACCCTTATTGTGAATGTAGAAAACAACTCTATTCCTCGTAAAAGTTGTGACAAGTTTAGTACTCGCGTTTGAACACACTCTATATGGCAACTTTAGTTGAAAGAGAATGTCCGTTTCCGTGTTGTTGGAATATTAATGCTATGAGACAAACTAGGCGAAACATGGCTAAAAAGAATAAGATGAATTCCAAAGGCATCTTTTTCATTAAAATTTGATTCCCGGCTGGTTTTAAAGGCTGTCTGGAGGGTGTTTCCTTGGTTGATTCGAAATCTCCTTATCATTCTCAAGAAAGATCCGATGGAAACTAGGATTGCTCAAAGAAGAATTGACTCGTATTCCGATATGGGTTCAATTGCATGATGTTCCCTATACAAGTTTGAAGATGAAGGTATTAGTCTAATTGCAACGATCATGGTAAACCTGATATGCATTGCGATTCATACACAAGCACCATTTTTAATGAATTCTTAGGTAGGATTTAAGTTTTGCTCGGTGCTTAATTGAGGAAAATTCAGAGACGTGTCTCGTGTATGTTGTTACTATTGGTATTTCCATCTCTTTTTGAGGATGATTTTACCAAAGAAACCATCCTAGTTAAGTATGAAATGGAGGCCGCCCAGATTTTGATACATGTATATTTTTGGTCAAGTTCATAGACTATTGCCCTAAAAAGGTGGGATGTCCCTCCTATTGATGCTACTTCTAATGTTGTTACCCACCTAAAAGCTGAGAAGACAACTGAATGGTTTCCAAACGGTGAGTAAAAAGAATAAGAGGAAAAGAAAGACCAAGTCTACAAATGGGCGGTCCAGTTACTTTCCCTTATCGGTTAAACATACTGTTAGAAATGAGCCTAAAGCGACTAAAGTTCAACCAAAGAAGGGAATCTACTTAGTGTGTTGTATACATCTCAATCGTACACCCTATAGTTGAAGACGATAGGTAATATCATCTAAGAAAGAAAATCTCTCCATGTCAAAATCCTTTTTCTGCCTTTAATGAAAGAAGAAGAAATTAAGAAGATGTTGAACATGTGTATGATGAATCGCTAACTTACTTCAAAACACTAAAAGCTGTGGAAGTTCATCTTTCACGGCTGCTCTGGTTGGCTTGTTTAGTTGTTGTTATTTGTTCTAGTTGCAGTTAGTTTGTATCTAGAGTTGTAAGAGTTTTATGGCATGTCTATAAGCCCACTAGTTTAGGTGTTTTATCAGCTTTTTAGCATGAGGTTAATTTTGTTACTTCATTCCACATTCTATTTGTACTTAACTTTTTTCTGATTTTAATATACTTTAACGGGGTAACCCTTTAAAAAAAAAAACGATTTAAAATTCTATCATTCTTAAGAATTATACATGGAAACGATTGTAGTAAATTTGTCATAATGTAAATATATGAATGATATATCAAATCAATAAGTGTTTTGACGACTCTTTTTTAGCAAATTCCAATTAAATGTGGCTGTTTCAAACAACTAAAAGTTTAAAAATGATTACAACCATCTAAAATATAATGACTAAAACATAAAAGTACTATTAGCCATGTAAAACTACTCTTCTTGTTGCTACGTTTGTATGTACAAAACATGCATAAGACTTATTTTACCTTTCATTTTACCCTTCATTTTACCTTGCTCATTTCATTATTGTGCAAGGCACTTATGACTATATGAACAACTGCATAACCCCAATATGATTCGCCATCATTGACAGTGATTAGGTTCAATCCATTAGATACTCTTTTAGTTAAAACAAAGTTCTTTCTTTATTTCCGCATATTTCAGCTTTATGTCTTGATAAGAATCTGTCCGATCACCGACCGATTTTGCTTCGTGAGATGGTTACAGATTATGGTGCAACCCCCTTTACGTTGTATCATTCTTGGTTTTCCTTCCATGTTTTGACGATATTGCCAGGACTGCTTGGAATGTCATTTGTTCTTGAATTCAAATGGTATGGGGTCCGTTCAAAAAGAAATTGCAAATTGCTGAAAAGGAAATCCGAATCCATGGGTGGCTGTTACATAAACTAAAACATTCGGGAATGGTTTAATTGATATTCAAGAGAATTTGATTGGGTATTGATCATATTTTAGATCAAGGTGGAAGTGTCAGATGAGATTCTTCTTTCCCTGAAGGAGTTGACGAAACAAGATGCCAAGATATCAAGTCCACTGCTGTTCTTGCAAATGCAGAAGGCTAAATTCAGTGTGGCTTTTGAGGGTGGACGAGAACTCTAAATTTTTTCAAGGTATTGTTAATCGTAAAAAAAAGCGCGTTCACTATCATCAAGGGCTTATGGTTGATGGAGAAAAGGTATATTATGAGCCTAATCGTGGTTAAAGAAGAATACCGTTCTCACTTTGGCTAATAGGTTTTCCAAAGACACGTGTGCGTGAGTCGCTTCGGCTGAATTTCAGGTTCGCCCGTCTCGCCCACTGCTGACCGAATCTCTGATCTGGAAAAGCCTGTGTTCTCAGATGAATTCGCAAATCGTTGTATGTAGAGTGTGGCGAAATAAAATCTCCTGGCCAGACGTTCACTTTTTGAATTCTTTCGCAAATAATTTGGATATCCAATGGACCAATATGTGCTCGCGGAAAGTGGTTTTTTTCAGGCATGAACTCTTTTGCTAAAGTTTGTACAGCTTCATTTAGTCACTTTGATTACCGAAAGTCAGGATCCTAAGACCGTGAGTTATTTTCGTCCAATTAGCTTAATCGGGGAGTCTATATAAAGTTGAGTACTAAACATCTCTATGCTATACGATAGTCTTCGTATTTCGGTACCTTATTTCAGATGTTCAGACCGCATAGTCTCCCAAACCGTCAGGATTCTTGATGGTTCCGTTTTATTATAATGAGTTTACCTCTTTGTTTAGCAAGTAGAAAAGCAGCAATGCCATGGTTTTCAAGTTGATTTTGCCAAAGCCTTACGACTCAGAACGGATGGGACTACCTGGATGACAATCTTTATTTCTTTTGGTTTCGGTGTTAAATGGCGCACATGGTATAAACGGAAGTTTAATCTCAGGTATTGCTTCTGTACTTGTTAATGGAATACCACTTCAGAAATTCAATTTCATTTCGGTCTAAAACAAGGTGAACCATTGTCTCCCTATACTTCTTCATCTGTTAGAGGAATCGCTCCATTTATGTCGTGTTTCTAGAACGTCGAGGCTGGTATATTCCATTGTAATTAAAATAGATTCTGCTCTCTCGATTTCTCCATCTATTTTATGCGGAACGATTCTGTATTTATATTTGTGAGTGGCGGAAGTACATAAGGAGTATTATTCAAATGCCCATTGTTTTCTCGTGGCTTCGGGGGTTGAAGATTAATCTTCAGAAGCAATCTTCTAGGAGTGGGTGTCACCGGCCAGTTATTAAGTAATGAAGCGGCACCTCCATGGTTGTTCGGTCATGAAAGCCCCTATCAATACTTAGGGGTTATGGTTGGATTTAAAATGTCTAATATCAATGCTTGGGATGATATGGTTTGGGTAAGATTAAGTCTAGGCTGTTCGAATTGAAGATTAATACCCTATCCATAGGATGGTCGTCTCCACGTTACTAAAGGCGTTTTTAGTCTCTACTCCCATCTTACCACTATGTCTTATACAAGGTGCCGAAGACCGTGTTACATGAGATGGAATCTTTACGTCGTAATTTTTTTAATGGTGTTCAAGGTGTCGATAGGAAGATTTCGTGGGTTAAGTGGACGAAAGTGCTCGCTTCTAAGAAATATGGAGGTTTAGGTGTCTCCAGTTTTTATGCCCTTAATCGTGCGCTTCTTTTCAGATGGGTGTGGAGATTTCTTTCTCATGATAATTCGTTTTTGTTTATTCGTTTCAATTCACCATGCATGGTTCTCCTTTCCAATACGCTCATCTATTCCATGTTTCGAATTGGTTTGTCTATTATACGGAAGTTATCGTCCTCAAAACTTCAAGGTATAGACTTTCTATTCATTGTAAGCTTCGTGTTGGGTTCAGTTATGTCAAAACCTCCTTCTGGTAAGATCCTTTGGTTAGGTGAGTTCCTTTCAATGAGCTTTACCCTAGGTTGTACGCCCTGGAGACCAACAAAGCATGTTCAGTTGCGGTTAAAATGCAAGGCGAGGATCTATAGCTCTTTCGTCGCATGTCCAGGGGAGGTGTGGAAACTCAGCAGCTCGAAAACACAATTCAGGATTTGGTTAGGTCGAAGGTTCTTTCTAATGTAGATGATAGATGGGCTTGGGACTTGAACGGGGGTGGGGACTTTTGTGTTAAAGATGCTCGTGACCTTGTGGACGAGGTTCTACTTCCAAAAGAGAATGTTGCTACGAGATGGATTAAGTACTATTCCTATTAAGGTGAATGTTTTCGCGTGGAAACTCCACCTTGATCGCCTCCCCACTAGGTCTAACCTTCTCAAACGTGGTATTCAGGTGCAATCTTCTTTATGTCCGATATGTAATGTCTTGCAGGAAGATACATCCCATCTTTTCTTTTCCTGTGACTGGCTTTGCTATTTCTCGGCTTCTATGTCAATGAGGAACGTTTTCCTTTGAGCCCTGTTGAATTCCTTAATGCGGGCCTGGTTGGAGTGGTTTAATTTCTATTCGATTGGGCACCAAGCATAAAAGGGATCCTATAAGGCGTTTCTATGTGTCTTTGGTAGTGCTTGGTGGAATTTCCGTAACCACTTCTTTTTTGCTTCCAAGAAACCGCGCAAAGAGACATGTCGATGAGTTGTTTCTCGTTCTTTCATTTGGAATTAATTCTAGATGTAATCTAAATTAAACTTGGGATTGCTGCTTCAACATCCATATTTGATTGCTTATGGTAATAGGTTTCTAGCTCCTTGCTAGCTTTCTAATAAAAGTTGCCGTTCAAAAAAAAAATGTGTGTTCACATTACTCGTAAGCTTTTATATCATAAATTAAGCCACATATCTCAAGACATGAATGATATAATAATTGAGGTCAATAACGATATTACGATCAATTAGTAAAACCAGAATGTGAATCGAAGAGACACTCTCCATTCGAAACGAGACAAATCGAGATAAAACGAACACAAATACGAACACCAACTCAAACAAAAAAAATATATGAGGAAAGTGTCTATGTCATACATTCATCATACGATACAATATATACAAGTAATAGATGATTCTAGATGTGGGCTTGGCCCAATACAAATATACATCGTATAATTACGGGCTAACACCCCCTCGCAGTTGGAGCGGGAGGACACCGGACGCTCAAACTAGACCGAAACTCCTCAAATAAAGCTGAAGGTAATCATTTGGTGAAAATATCCGCAAACTGATAACGTGAAGGAACATGAAGTACCCGAACCTGACCAGCAGCAACTAAATCTCGAACAAAATGTATGTCAATCTCAATGTGCTTCGTACGCTGATGCTGAACTGGATTGCAGGATAAATATACAGTACTAACATTATCACAGTAAACAAGCGTAGCGGAAGACAAAGGTTGTATGCAACTCACGTGTAAAACTTCACTCAACCATCAAGTCTCAGCAACATCATTGGCAACACACACGATACTTCCGCCTCATGCATGGAACGAGAAACACTCGGTTGACGCTTTAAAGGACCATGAGAGTAAGTTGTTGCCAAGAAAAACACAGTAACCATATGTCGATCTCCGGGTAGTCGGGCAACCAGCCCAATCTGAATCAGAATAAGCCACCAAATCTGTAGTGGAGGATGAAAATAACTGCAAGCCATAATCCAAAGTACCCTGAACATACCGCAGGATCCTTTTAAGAGCGAAGAAATGAGGCTCCCGAGGATCATGCATATAAAGACAAACCTGATGTACCGCATAAGAAATATCAGGATGGGTAAAGGTAAGATACTGTAAGGAACCCGCAAGACTACGATACAAAGTCGGATCAGAAACCGGATCACCATCAGCACCAAGTTTAGACTCAGTATCAACAGGAGTCCGACAAGGATTAACATGTAACCATATGTGCTCGCTCCAAGAATCTCAACAGCGTAATTCTTCTAAGATAAGAAAAACCTAGAAAAACACGATGTTAACCGATATACCTATAAAATAATTAATCGACCCATATCTACATAGCAAACTCCTGATGTAACGAGCTAATAATCTGCTGCAACAAACTCTCATAAGAAGCTGTGAGAATAAAAGTAGTTTTATATAATTTTATAAAAACAATTAGAACTACTGTTCATCAGGGGCATACATATTATAAATATAATATTTTGATAGATTTTCTTAATACGAAACCGTGGACATAAGAAACACATGAAACAGAGTTAAAACATAAAGATACGAGTTTTAAAAACAGTATGCACTAACTTCACTTTTTGATGCACTATTTTTATAAAAACAATTAAACCAATTATATAATATCATTATATAATCAATAATAATATTAAAACATGTATTATTAACAAACAATCAATTGTGAGACAAAAACCACACTTTATTTGATGATGGATACAAATACAAACACCTTTATTCAATAAAGTACGATTTAAACATTGTTTTGACATTTTAAACTAAACAAAAACTATTAGGTGGTGGTGTAACTATATAACTTGTGATGTAGTATTATTAAGTACATTGTACTCATACGGCCTATATTTAATTAGGTTGCATTAGGTCCTTACCGTGACGAATTCCCACTCACTTGATTCATATTATCAACACTATTCACTAAGGTGAGTTCATAGCCCCATGTTTTACTATATCAATGATTTACAACTTTTGGGGGTCACTTTTGGAGAAAGTCAATACTAAAGATTTGGGTCGTATTACATTTTTGGAACATTTGTTATAAACCGAAATCTTTATTTATATTGTCGAACAATTTGAAGCCATGAACTTATGTAATGAACAAGTATTTTGTTAATCCAATGTATCCTTTTTAAAACGACACGTTTAGTGGTCGTTCTCATATCTTGTGTTATTGATCTATGAAGTAACGCCCTCGGATATTCAACATTCCGCTGCTACCTAGATTTGGGGGTGTTACAACCATGATAAAGACACAACTATTTACAACGTCTTGATCATAGATAAAAAACAACAACCTAAGTTGGCGTTTCTGTAATGGTCAACTTCCTAATTATCCCATATTTTACACACTTTACAAGGCAAGTGGCGATATCTTCCACTTTATACAATACTCTACATCGTCGATTTGTATCAACGAATAATCGATCATTCGTGTAATTCCTTCGGTAGTTGCGAAACGATTATCTTCAAACTTTCCTTCTCTTTTTTTTGTTGCGATTTTTCTAATTTTTTCAATTTTTTTACTAACTATATACGAAACTCGGTGTAGTTTCACCATCTTCACGATCATAATAATTTTGGATAATTTGTTCGATAATTCCTTCATTCTTCGGACGTACCAATAATTGTGATGGTAGTAAAAATACATGAGTTTTAACTATAATATACATTCCTATTTGCGATGTGCAAATTTCTTCCAACCGTACCAAAATAGACACAAGACTCGGGAAATACAAACTTTACACTTTAAGCAACTAGCAACTGTAAAATAAACTTAATTTAACAGGGTAGGCTAAGGTGAAAGATGTAACGAAACAAATAATTGGTGTAGTTCCTAAAGGATTGGCTCTACGAGTTGTTCTAGGGGTTTCTTACTCTTAAAGTGAGAGTAAACAAAGGGTTTATACGAGGGTTAACTAACCGGTGTAGTTAGTTAATAAGCAACATGTAAAGGCGATTTGGGTGTAATCCTAAAATTTACCAATTTAAACAAGTTACTCCATCTAAATCCATAGTACTTATCATTGCGGTCTCGAATAGATATACCAAGCCAAGTTCTAAAGTCTACAACATCACTGGCACACTCATATTTTATGGAATTTGGGTAAACATTTGGAAAGGGATAAGGTTAAATCCTCACAATATCTAACAAGGGTTATTGTGTGCGGGTTATGTATCAAGTAATTTCACAAAAGTATGCTTGAAAAAAAATCAAATTTGAGCATAATTTAAGCATTTTAGTATGAAAATTAGGACAAGTAAACATTCTAATTTCATACCCCCACTTGAATTATACAATGTCCTTGTTGTCTAGATAAAACATTAAATACGGGAATTGAAAAGAATTAGAATGAGAAACTCCCCTGATATTTGCTCGGTAGATTCTTCATGTTGGTTTGTTGAGCAAGATTGTGTGTTAAACAACCGCCTTGAAGTTTCAAGACTCCAACACTTTAAGATCTCCAGATTTGTAAATTCTCTACCAATATTCGTCAATATTTCTTTCACGAGGTCCTGTATAAAACATAGGAAAAACATGTGCATTCCTATCTTGGTACCTATGGTTAATTTAAACTAAACTAAACAAAATTGTACAGGAGATCGATACGCCGTATCCATAAACTAGAATATGCCGTATTGAGAAACCTATAAAAAGTATCTAAATACGGGTCAGTCTGTTGAATACGCCGTATCATGTGCATGAATACGCCGTATTGACAAAAACTGACAATCATGTTATTAAAGTGCATAAAAAGTAAAGACTGATAACGTCCAGAAAATCAGTACGCCGTATGGTATGGAGCGGATACGCCGTATTGATGTTTGGGAAGACAGACTCGATTAAATAACAATCCGGGTTGTATCCCGGGAAGCACTTTTGTTTACAACGAAGTCTTTAAGTTAGACTTTTCTTCAGCTTCCACTTTACTATTATTTGGTGCGCGACACCTTCCATCCGTTGTCCTTTTTCTGAAAAATATCTTGGTAGATTTTGGACATATTTTCTTCGTTTCTCTCCCAAATATCATATTCACATCTTCTAATAGCAATATATTCTTCATTGGGTCCAAGCGAGTACTGAATAGCTTCAAACTTCTCTGCTTTACACATTCTTTTGTTAGGTTGCTCATCAATGGATTCGGATGCATTGCAATATTTACGCTTCGTCTGACTTTGTTCATCTTCCTTTTCGGTGTTGCCCTTTTCACGTGTTATCAGATAAGGTTTGAAGAACGAATTAGTAGTAGTATTGTTACTACTCAAAATGCTGTCATTCATTCGCCTCTTATTCCAACTCCCATTCATCCAAGCATGAAACAATACTTTTTTAGTTCTTCCATCTATTTTCATATGTTTATCAAATGATGAATTTACTCGCGATATGAATTCAAGTGGATCAATTCCCCAGTTGTCTCCTTCGTCTAACATTTCTTTTTCTCCATCGTATGAATCGGGATAAAATTTACAGAAAAAATTCTTAACAAGTTCTTCCCAAATGGTAATTTTTCCTTCCCCCTCGTTTATTCACCATTGTTGTGCGTCATCAGCTAGTGAGAGAGGAAAGACTTTCATTCGTAGTTGATGGGAGTCCACACCAGGAATGTAGATTAAATCAATCATTTCAAGCACGTTAGCAATGTGGTCCATCACGTCTTCGTCAATCCATCCATGGTATGCATTATTATGTAATTCCACCAAAAATTCCTTGCTGAGTTCAATGTTTATATCGTTACTGGTGATAGAAAGATTCGATTTATTTTGAGCATTCACTATGTATTCCTCTGAAGTTAGTTCTGCCATGACTTCTTATGGTATCTTCTTCAGTCTACTAGCTCTGATAAGTACTTCCTGTAACAAGGGTAAAAATATCAGCAGGATTTGCTCTGAAGAAAGATAGAAAAAATTTTAGCACGAAAATCAAATATGAAAACTAAGATTATGTTCCAGATGATCGATACGCCGTATTCAATGGAAGTGGATACGCCATATTAATCGATTGAATAAATACGTTGTATTGGATAGAAAGTTGGATACGTCGTATCCAATGGAAGTGGATACGCCGTATCGAGTTATCGACCAGAATAGTGTACTAGCAAAACAATTAAATTAAACACACAATTATACAAGCAAACAATTAAACTAAAAAATATACAAATTATACATAATATACAAGAAACTAATCTAATTTACACTACTCCTAAAAGTTAGATCTAATGTTAAAAACCAAAATATAAATAAAAATCAAGATTAAATTTCACTCCCCGGCAGCGGCGCCAAAAACTTGATGTGTCGTTGTGTGGTGTATATTTTTATGATTCAAGTTTTAAATTTATATTTTGCCGACTTAACCAAAAACAACACGTTGACGGGCAGTGTACCCGGTCGGTGGTAGATTCGTGGTAAGTAGGGTGTCGAACACTTGAAGCGAGGTTAAGTCTCTCAATTTATTTATATTTTGGTTGTCTAATCTAAGTTAATTCTAATCTAAGTCAAACCTATGCTAATCCTATATTAGTTCTAATCCTAATTCTAACAGGTAAAAAGGGGGGTTTCAGCCTGAGGGACTGGCACGAGTTTGGTTGGTGACTACAATCAATTCAAGACACTTTGAACCACGCAAGCATATTAATAGAAGATAAAAGAGAGGTTGAGCCTTATGATAGAAAACTGTATTAGCCATCATGAATCCGATTAGAAGTTGGTTTGTTTATTCAGTGCAATGATTACTTATCTTGAATAGGCATATCATTCTTAGACTTAGGCGGGACTTCATCCTAAAACATAGACACATTAATTCTGTCACAATTAAAGCATCCGCTTAAAGCATCCTTATTTGCTGATTATAATCTATCTTATGGATTAAAGCAATGGTGATCTTGTTAAACCCTAGCTCATAAAGACTTTACCCACTTACTGCTTAATGGAAATTTATACTCTAGTAGTCCACTTGTCCAACTATCCAATGGAATCAGAACATTATTTGTTGAATTATCTAGATTCACCTACTAGTCAACATGTTTAATAAACCAAAGGCAATTTCTGTTAACTAGTTAAGCCAGAAGCGTATCTTTAGCACGATTTTAGAAGGACAATATTTGTGATCCTATTATTCTAGATGTATAAATCACTATATGGAGAGTTATCCTGGCATCTAGATCACTTGGTCCGTATCACTAGATCCAGTTGAATGATAGGTCGCATACAAAAGCACGTAAACAAGTATAAATTGATAAACATAAATGAGCATACAACGATAAATTAAGAAATCGAGATATAAACAAAACCATACATTCAGATCTTCATAATAATGGCTAATACCTGAAGGTATTAGCCTTCAAACATCCAACTAATTAGTTTTTTACAAGAGTAATAGTTTTAGTCAAGTATACAAATCGAGACAACGAATGAAACCAAAAACTGAACGCTTACAAAAAGATAAGAACTATACAACGTTGTCCGTCCTATGGTTTTGGAAAGCGTTGAAAGACATCTTATCTCTTTTTCCTCCTTTAGAAAATCAACTGTTGTGGTTTAGTATTGAGAATATTATTTAGCACACCTATAAACTCGATTTTGAGTTTCTATTTATACTTCTGTAAGTCAGTTCGATACGACGTATCCATGGGTTGGATACAACGATATTGGGAGTTTCATGGAGTAGAGATCACGTTTGTATATCTTTCATAATATCTTATTCCCATATAACTTGAATTATGTGTATTGCCTTTTCCTGATACGCGTATTGACTTGTTTTCTTTTGTGGTCATTGGTGATTGGCATGGCCCGGATAACCGCCGTATCTTCCTTGATGGATACGGCTTATTGCACATTCAGAATCATTAATAAATAAAATAACACTTCGATAAAGCTCCAGAATGCGCCTTATGCTTAATATACACCAATTACTACCATATAAACTGCAATTCTCAATATAAACGATTTTAGTAACAATTCTTTGCAATAACAATACAAAATGGTGTAATATACATGGTATAAACATGATGCTATACAAAAATAATGTTTATTTGATGTCCCCATCTTCTTGACCATATCCATACCCGGTTGTGCAATGCTGTTGTGTAGTGTGAAAGTTCTTTAGTTGATGTTTGTTGGTTGTAGAATAGTTAATTTTGAATCCTTCTAGCCATTAGAACAAGTTACATGTTTACATTGCAGTTTGTGGGATCGAAATGCTTCAGAAATTTAAATATTGGATTTTTTGCAATGTAGTTCGGCGTTGAATGCTGGTGTGGGATGTATTGTTGTTGGGTCAAGTGGTTGCTGCCTGTAGGGCAATCTGTGATGATTGCTCTTAGGTGAAACATTGAATAATTTAAGGGATTAAAAGAATTGCCCATTAATGACCAAAGGATCAAGTGTTCTTGCAAGTCGATTTGCCAAAAATCATCTCTTCCCACCTGATTGAAATTTAAGAAATTCTACAAAATAGAGGATAATCTACTTCATGCAAGTCCAATGTTTGATGAAATAATGGTAACGTGTTCATCTCATATATGGTTTAAGTTAGTTTAAGAACTTGAGGTTGTTGGCTATCATTTCTGGAAAATGTTTGTTTCTTTTGAAGTCATTCATTAACTTTGAGAAATGACGATAGTAAGACTCAATCGATTCCCCATCAGTAGAGGTAAACCTTTCCCATTCATTAAAAAACTTAGCCTTTTTCTCTTAACCCCCAATTTCAAAACCTTTCATCATTTGCTGAACACGTAACTAGATTTCCTGAGCAGTTTCACAACTATCAACTGCAACATAGATGTCTTTAGGAAGACCCATGAGAATAGTCTGAATGGCTTGATCATTTGCTTCCATTTTATTTACTTCTTTTTTAGTAAGTTCCTCATCAGTCTTCTCATGAAAAGTTTCAGCAACAGAAAATTCACGATCTGGATCACCTGGTTCAGGAATCATTCGTCTAACATATGGACCATGCATAATGGAATTGTAGATTATCTTTCCGTTTGGTTTACTCTTTGTATAACGAAGAAGACGAGAACACCATGGAACATAGTTGTCCTTGTTGAGCATAAGTGGATGGTTTTCGGAACCAGCAGCATAAATGTCTTGTTGAGTCGACATTGCAAAAGTGATGTGAAATGATATACTAGAATCGTTTTAGTGATTAGTGATTATGAGTTGTTCTTGATGTAAATTAAAAGTCCTTGAAAGTACAAAAGAAATCTTGTCAAAATTGGTTCTATGCCAAAATCGATGAAAGTAGCAAAATCGGTTCAAGTGGCAATTTCGGTTCAAGGGGCAATTTCGGTTCAAGTGGCAATTTCGGTTTAAGTGGCAATTTCGATTCAAGGGGTGGAAAAATGGGTTAAAGTGTTAATTGCAATGAAAGTGTCAATTTCGGTGAAGGTGTCAATTCCGGTGTAAGTGTCAATTTCGGTGAAGGTGTCAATTTCGGTGAAGGTGTCAATTCCGATGAAGGTGTCAATTTCGGTGAAGTTGTCAATTCCGGTGAAGTGTCAATTCTGGTGAAGTGTAAATTCCGGCTAGGAAAAATCAATTGTCAATTCCGGCTAGGCAAAATCAGTTATCAATATCGGCTAGGCAAAAATAGGTCTTTCAATTCCGGCAGGATTCACAATGGCAATTTCAGCTAATGCAACAAGTTGGCAATTTCGGTGCATTCATATGGCAAAATCGGTGCCTTCAAGTTTTCCAGAAAACCACTTTTAAGACACCAAAAAGACACACTTTTTAACGTTTTCGAATGATTTCTTATGCAAAACTAAGTATAACTAAGATACTCTTAACATAAAAACACAAAGTTTGTGGTTTTTAACACCAAAAAAAATTGTACTTTTTTTCGTGTACAACCAAAGAAAACGCACCCTTTTTGAAGTTTTTGATCAACAAAAACGTACAGAAATCACCAAACACTCATAGGCTCTTGATACCGCATGTAGACTATATCAAATACATCATCACACACACGAAATATATAGAATTCTAGAGAGAGAAAGGGGTTTTAGAGAGAGAAAAATGGAAGATTACATAGAAGAAATGAGTAACCAACACCCTCCTAACATGCTAGGAGGGTAGTATTTATACCCTAAGATGGTATTGAGCCACTTGGGATTTCTTTGGGCCCAATACAACACTAGTGGGCTTTTAACTTATGCCCAATTAGATTAAAAACGATCTCGTCACCGGTCTACCAAAATTGTAAGAACAAAAAATAGCACAAAATTCAAAAATCAAGTGCTTAAAGAATACTTTGACAGTGTTGGCATCTCTCACCAAGCGTCTTCTGTTAGAACGCCTCAACAAAATGGAGTCATGGAACGAAGAAATCATACGTTAGTAGAGGCTGCTAGAACAATGTTAATTTTTTCTTGTGCTCCGTTATTCTTATGGGCTGAAGCGACTGATGCTACTCTGCTCTGCTTACTTGCTACTATGCTGCTACACTCAAAACCGCTATGTCATTCAACCGACATTCGACAAAACACCAAACAGCTTATTAACGGCCAAAAAAACGGATATCTTTTCTACATGTATTCGGGCTATCCCTCTGTTAACCCCAAGAATGAATCATGACAACATTAGGAAGCTTGGTTCAAAAATGATACATTGGCTTTCTTCATTGGTTAATCTGCTTAAATCAGACTTTTATTAGTATACAACCGAGGACAAAGAAATTCATGCATGGAGACGATGAACGTGACATTTGATGAGCTTTCAACAATGGCTTTTGAACAATGCAATTCAAAACCCGGGCTTCAAAGCATGACTTCTGGACAAATCAGTTCAGGACTCAATCTTACTTATGCTCCGTCAACAATAACATCTCAAAAACCAACTGAATGTGAATTGGACTTATTGTTTGAAGCAATGTATGATGATTATATTGGTGGTCAACCGTCAGCTGCTTCAAGAACTACTTCTGCTACTCTAACAACTCAAGTTCTTCAGACTTCAACAGCATCTACAACAACAGCAGACACCGTACCGACACCAACAAATTCATCCTCACAGTCTCCAAATACTCTCAATCACTTCACAAGATGTTGACGAGCCATCACAACAACAACATATTCAACAACAAGATAATCAAGCTCCACTCTAACCCAAAACAGTTGCTGATAATGTTCCCAATGCTATGTCTGATGGAGATGCATTCGAGAACCCATTTGCTCCACCTTTTACAAGTGCTGCTGAATCATCATCTTCACAATATGTGGATCCATCTAACATGCATACGTTTTATCAACCATACCAACATGATTATTAATAGACTAATGATCATCCCTTGGAATAAGTGATAGGAGAACCCTCTTGATCAGTTTTGACAAGAAATCAGTTGCGAACCGATGGTGAAATGTGCATCTACGCACTGACTGTGAGCACTATGGAACCAAGTAATGTCAAAGAGGCTATGACTGACCCTGGATGGATTGACTCAATGCAAGAAGAGCTTCTTCAGTTTAAAAGGCTTGATGTATATGTGTTAGTTCCTGCTCCAGATAACATAAAACCCCTTATTTTGAAATTGTTATTCAAGAACAAGCATGATAAAGAGAACACGGTCATTAGAAATAAAACTCATCTGGTTGTAAGAGGGTACCGCTAATAGGAAGGAATAGATTTCGAATAATCCTTTGCTCCGATTGCTAGGATGGAAGCTATCAGGATAATTTTGGAATATGTTGCACACAAATCGTTCATCGTATTCCAAATGGACATAAAACTTCTTTCTTGCATGGTTCGTTAAAGGAAGACGTGTACATATGTCAACCTAAAGGTTTCATCGATGTTGATCATCCAAGCCATGTCTGCAAGCTAAAGAAGGCACTCTATGGGTTAAAGCAAGCATCGAGGGCATGGTACGACGAATTGTCAAAGTTTCTCCTACAAAATCACTTCTACAAAGGAACCATTGATCCAACGCTGTTTATAAGATGCTTTGATGACGACATCTTAGTGGTACATGTCTATGTAGATGAAATAATCTTTGGTTCTACAAACCCTAGATATACCCAATTATTCTATAACCTTATGAAAAACCGCTTCAAAATGTCGATGATGGAGGAAATGGCATTTTTCCTTGGTTTACAAGTTAACCAATCCCCATGTGGCATCTTCATAAACCAGTCTAACTACGTATTAGAAATTCTTAAAAAATATGGAATGGAAACTTGTTATCCCATTGGTACTCTAATGAAGATCAAAGATAAGCTTGACCTAGATCAAAATGGGACTCTAGTCGATGCAACAAAATATTGAAGCACGATTGGTGCCCTTATGTATCTTACGTCAAACAGACCGGACATTGTACATGCTACTTATTTATGTGCTCGGTACCAGGCTAAGCCACCCGAGAAGCACCTCAAAGAGGTTAAAAGGATCTTTCGCTATCTCTAAGGAACCGTTAATATGGGTCTCTGGTATACGAAGGATTCTAGTTTTGAATTAACTGGATTTTCATATAAGATAATGCGGATGTCGATACACCTTCAAGAGTACATCTAGTGGCACTCAATTTCATAGGCGAAAAGCTAGTGAGCAGGGTCCTCTGAAGAAACAATACTGTACGTCGCTGTCACCCGTAGAAGACAAATAAGTGTCTCAATCTCCTTGTTGTGCCTAATTTCCTCAGGATACGGACACAGAAATAGTACGGATTATTGGCTTTCACTTTAACAAGATCCCATCCTACCTTGTGATACAAAATCAGCCATAGCCATATTCTGCAACCCAAATCCAATACACTTATGAACCAACACAATCGCTGACCGCTACCCAATTTCATAAAGGAAGCCTGTAGAAAAGGGTACGATTAAACTATATTTTGTCAAGATTTGATTACCAATTGCCGACCTTATCACCAAAGCCTTCCAGTGGATAGGTAAAATATTTGTTACGTCTCCTTGATGCAAGTTTGTCTCCACAGGAGCTTGAACGTCTAGGAAAATCATAGTAATTCTTTGTATATATTTATCAGAAAAGCAAAATATAAAATTATAAAACCTATAAAAGCAAAATACAAAATCGAAAAATTTCAAAAATACCAAAATAATATTCTCTGACATGTCTCTCGTAAATTGATAACATTTACGCACCTATAAATGTTGATTAATATGACACGGTGTATAAATGAAGTGCGAGCGAGAGTTTAAAATTTTTCAAACGAGCTCTTCAAATTTTCTTTACGACTCAAGTAAATGTTAGCTTAGGACACGGACTCCAAAGAAAGGAAAATGTTCATTTATGTACATTTATCCTACACAACGGGAATTTCACATCTTCTCTGTCTTGATCAAAGTCATATCAACATTCAAAGTTTTGAATGTCAATAAGAGAAGTTTCAAGGAAAGGATATATAATCAGATAAATCAAAAATCTTTTGGTTGGCAATAAATTTTCAGATATTTTAATAAAGCAAATTCATAAATCTTCAAATTGGTGCTCAACAAACTCCCCCTTTAAATATCCACTCAAATCTAATTATTTGAGGGGATATAAATTTTGATATTATTTCATCTAAATGCTACATTATTTTCCGTATGCTCGTTCATTCTACCAAGATTATCAACGTACATTTAACTTTGTTTAATTTCAAAAATTGTCACAACAAAATGCAATTTTTGAGGGGGAGGGGGGAATAGTGATTACAATGTCGATCAATATAGCTTAATATGGATTAAGATCTTTTGAAATATAAGTGCGTTCCCGACCTCACAGGCAAAACTCTTTCATAATGTGATGCGCATATGTTAGGGGAGCTTTCTGGTATATAGATAAATATCACTGTGTAAATAATGATTTCTCAAAGACACCTTTAAGTTACTTCCGGTGGAAATCAATTCTTAGGTGAAAAGCTGGTGAGCTAGTCCTTGAAAAAACAAGATTGTATGTCGTTGTCAACCGTGGAAGCAGAATATGTGTCTCTATCTGCTTGTTGTGCCCAAGTCCTTTGGATACGGACATAGTTAACGGATTATGGCTTTCACTTTAACAAGATTCCTATCTATTTTGATTGGAAATCAGCCATAGCCATATCGTGTAACCCGGTCCAACACTCGAAAACCAAACACGTCGCAGTCTGCTACCATTTCATCAAGTAACACGTGGAAAAGGGTACGATTGAACTGCATTTTGTTAAGACTGATTACCAATTGGCCTACCTCTTTACCAAAGCCCTTCCAGTGGATAGGTTTAATTATTTGATTCGTTGCCTTGGTATGCGCAGTTTGAACGTCTTGCAAAATCACAGTAATTCTTTGTATATATCTATCAGAAAACAAAATATAAAAATATAAAACCAACAAAAAGAAAATACAAAAATATAAAATCTAGAAAAACAAAATATAAAATTACAAAATTACAAAAAATACCAAAAATAATCTTCTCCGACATGTCTCTCGTAAATCGATAATATTTACGCACCTAGAAATGTTGATTAATATTAACAAGGGTGTATACATGAAGTTCGAGCGAGAGTTTCAAAAAGTTTTCAAAACATTTCTCTTCAAATTTTCTCTACGATTTCTAAGTAAATGTCAGCTTAGGACTCGGTCTCTAAAGAAAGGAAAATGTTCATTTATGCACATTATTCCTAAACAACGGGAAGTTCACATCTTCTCGGTCTTGAGCAAAGTCATATAAACATTCAAAGTTTTGAATGCTCAAGAGAAGCATTAAGGAAATGATTCTTCATAAGATAAATTACACATCATTTTCTTGTTGAGCACAAATTTTCAAAATATTCTCATAAGAATATTTAAAATCTTTCAAAATTATGTGCTCAACAAACTTCCGCTCTAAGTTTTCACTCTAATCTATTATTGAAGAGGATTATAATTTCTAATAAATGAACCACTTGATACTAGTTCATTCGGCATGTGTTCCTATTCTCCCATTGTTTTGATTAGCTTAAAAGTGGATCAACGAACATTATCTTGTATTTTAATTCACCTGTTAAGTCAAAAATTGTCACCACATATGCAAATTTTGAGGGGGATAATATTGATTAAAATGTGATCAATAAGGCTTAATATGGATAAGATCTCTTAATTATAAGTGCGTTCTCGACCTCCTATGCTTTCATAATATGATGCATATGTGTAGGGGGAGCTTTTAGGTGATATAGAAAACTCTCAATGTGTTATAAATGATTTCTCGAACACGTTGATTGCTTTTTCAATGGTTTTATGGCTACTATGGAAATACCAAAGACCGACCAGCTGTTGTTTCTTACAGTGTTATAAGGCGGTTAAGAATAGGTATTTTGTTCCATGATCTAGCTAGAACCTAAGGGATCTACCCAGGGACACACCAATAGATAGAGTAGAAGTCCTTAGGTATGATTGAAAAAAGAAGTAAAGTGAGATTGGGAAGAATGTTATCCAAGGCATGAGTTATTACCGAAACAAACCTAACATGGTGATAATGAGGACGCGTTGGAATAACATTGAAGGGGTTGAAGAATGAAAAAGAATTGTAAGGATAAAGGGTGTAAAGAAAAAAGCCCTCCATACAACCTTAGGCAGAAACCAGGTCAATGCATAATCTATCGGTAATCACAAAGATGATTCTGGTATTGAAGACAAGTCATCATGGACTCAGTGATGCAATGCATAACCCATCCCAGCTACTCAGGCTTCTCTCAAAAGAAGTTTGTTTCATTTCACACGGAGTAAAACACGCTTCTATCAACTTTCTCATTTCGAGATTGTAGATATTGAAAAGGTGGCAGTCTGCTCCAGCCTCCGATCACCAAATAATAAAAGTGCACTTATAGAGTCTAGAGCCAACGAGATCAATCAATAAATCTCATTAGGACACAATTCCATATACACTTGTTGTTCATCAGAACACAAGTTGTACGAGAGTCCAATACAGAGGCAAATATAATCTGTGTGTATTAATGAGAATTAACGGATGATTTTTGAAAACATAAAACTTTCGATATGTTTAAAAATATTTATTCATTAACATGTCGACTGATTTTCAATCAAGTTTTTCAATCTCATGTCCATTGTGGCAGCCTCAAAAGGGCATTTGGGCATGGGAAGACTGAACACGTATTGACAACTCAATCAGTGAGACAGTAACTCACAGATTCACTCTTACCATGTTGTTTGCTTTGAGACACTCCGGTAACGAGAACGGATAGTGCAGCTGTGAAACCCTATCAAGGAGATTCTTTTGAATTCTACCTGATCACAGGCAGTATTTATACTGATTAACGGGGAACCGTGGTTATTGCAACCATATTCGACGAAATGACAAAGACATATTCGTCCATATCTGTTGTTTATCCCTAATTTAAACATGCAGGACAAGTCGATGGCGTTTCCACCATATTCCAGCTGAGTCGCAGTCAAGGCCACATACTTATTCTTAAAGTTCAAGGATATATTCAACGACATTAAAAACTTAAAGACAATTCTGAATCTTAAAAATATACTTCCGCAAGCTATGATAAACAAGAACTTCCTCAAAGAACTTCAAGTATATGATTTCAAATAGATCAAGTCACAAGGTCTATGTTGAGGAAGATTGTCAGCCTTCATGTGATGTTAAAGGATAAGTATGTTGGTTAAGAAGTGTTCCAGTCAAGAAGTATCCAAGATTATCTCAAGGCTAAAGATCAAGATATCAAGTTTAAAGATAAAGATATCAAGTCAAAGATCAAGATCCAAGATCACAAGCATGCAAAAGGAACTTCAAAAGAATTCCCAAGCATACAAGGCTCCAAGATTCAAGACGTCACAAGCAGTGAAGCCATAAGTGCAATGACCACCCCTTAGGGGGAGATTGTTAGCCTTGTTTTTAGAAAAGTGATGGTCATTAAATATTTTTGAGCCTTGTATAGGAAAACGTAATTTACGAGAATTAGTTTAATATAATTGGTCCTAAGTTACGGGCTTAAAAGCCCACTAGTGTTGTATTTGGCCCAAAGAAATCTCAAGTGGCTCAATACCCTCTTAGGGTATAAATACTACCCTCCTAGCATGTTAGGAGAGTGCTGGTTACTCATTTATTCTATGTAATCTTTCATTTTTCTCTCATCCTCTTTATCTCTTTAAAACCCCTTTCTCTCTTTAGAATTTTATATATTGTGTGTGTGTGATGATGTATTTGATATAGTCTACAACTTGCTTTCTAAAAATATAAAAATACCAAAAAGAATCTTCTCTCTAGGGGTGAGCATATGTACCGAGAACCGTTGTTCCGAACCGAACCAAACCGGAACCGACCCAACCCGAACCGAATTTTTGAACTGCGGTTCGGTTTCGGTTCCTCAATATGTCAAAATTTTGGTTCTCGGTTCCAAAACTAAAGAACCACCGACTTCAAATATATGGGATTTTTATTGGTTTTTTGGTTTTTTTACGTGATACTTCAAACATTCATCGTGATTTTAATAGTTTAACAAGGTACAATAGTTTCATCCTTGTTGCAACTTCATGTTTATATTTCTTCATAACAATTACATTAACACATAATTCAAAAATTCATACATTCTCGTTATTGAAAAGAGTCTCACGGCCGGCACGGGGAAAGAATAGTGTCCTGGTATCAGGTAAGGTACATAGATGTGTGAAACACATTAAGAAAGTTTTTAGAAATTAGCGGTTCCAATCGGGTAGAACCGAAAATACCCGAACCGAAACCCGAGAATCGAAGCGGAACCGAAACATACTCTCGGTTCGGTTATCGGTTCCTAAAATATATGTTTTTCGGTTCTCGGTTCTCTCGGTTCTGGGTCGGTTCGGTGCGGTTTTGGAACCGCGCTCACCCCTACTTCTCTCAACCCCTTAGACCTCTGTTATATTCTGTTCGAGCCTTTCCAACTTATTCCCTTAGAAAACGATAACAACCCCCCGAGTCTTGCCTATACTACACTACAACGGTTAGGTACACCGCCTATGGAGTTGTAAACTTCTTGTGAAGTTACAACAACCGAACATCAAGCATGTTGGTCCAAAAGACACAAGATCACAAAAAGGCAAAGAATCACAAAGATTTTTTTGGGTAAAGGGTTACCCCGATAAAGTATATTAAAACCGAAAAGGATAAGTACAAATGGAATGTGGCTGAAGTACCACATTAACCTCAAGCTAATAGCTTGATAAACTCTTAAAACTAGTGCTTGTGACATGCCATAAACACTTACAACTCTAGAGACAACTAATAATTGAAACTAGAACAAACAACTCAGCTGAACAAGAAGAATCACAAAGATGTTCAAGTGATGATGCAAGATTGGTGATCTCACGAAGTTCAAGATCACAGTATATCAAGCATGTTGGAACAAGCTCAAGATCAAAGATCGCTACATATATCACAAGATAAAGTGCAAAGATTCAAGACTACGAGTAAGATCGCAGAACATACATAGAATGCTAAGTTTAAGTCTTTTGTAAATTGGAGTGACCTCCCTTAAGAGAGATTGTTAGGAATCTAGAAAAGACTCGGTCACTACCAATATATTAAGTTCTTAGCTCGTGGTTAAACATGTAATAATTAAGTAAGTAATCGGGCCGACCCATGGACTATCCATGGATCCAAACA